>BQNB010002358.1:89055-125993 GCA_026074375.1 Tanacetum coccineum
GAAACGGTTTGTTTATATTTTACCTTTTCCCCTCCAATTTTGAAAAGTTTCATTTTACCCCTCAACGGCTAGTTTTTTTTTTATAAAAAAAATAAATTTTTTTCAATTTACCCCCTAAAACGGCTGAATTAAAAAAAAATTCATTTACCCCCTCACTCAACTCACGATATATACAACATATTACCAAATACAAATGCACATACAAATTCACCATTCTTCAAATACAAATATACATATTTTTAGCAATAAAAAAATGTCCGAATTTCCCAACAACGGTTTTATGAATCTCCTCACCGGGTCGATGACACCGGAACAGTTTCAACAATACCAACAAAAACAACAACAAGCTTTTTTCCGATGACAACAATCACAAGTCCTAAACCGTGAATTCCAAGATCTACAACACAACCCACCATCATTCAACTCAGAAACTTCCCAATCACTCACTCAACCTCAACAAGTCGATTCGCCAAAAAAAGGCGGTCGCAAGAAAAAAATGTCAAAAAAGGGAAAAAATGTTGAAGACGAGCCCTAAGAGCCGGTAGCAGTGGGCCATTGGCTACCGGTCGAAGAAGAATTGCTTGCAACATGTTACGTGGCCGTTTCGGAAGATAATAATGTCGGAAGGTCACAAAAGCATGAAACGTTTTGGTATCAGGTTTTGAACGAGTTCAATTCGAAAAAATTTCAAAAACGTACAAAGGATATGTTGACTAGCAAATGGCATACGTTGAATGCCAATTGCCAAAAGTTCAACGCCGCGTACAAACGGGCCAAACGTTTGGGGAAAAGTGGCGAAAACGATGTGGATTATTTGAAACGGGCTCAAAGTATTTACCGTGACGAGCATAAAGGGGTCGCGTTTTCTCAAGAAGATGCTTAGGCCATTTTGAGATTCCACCCGAAATGGGACGCACCCGAACAAGTTGACTTAACCGGAGACGTCCCCGGGGCTACCCAAGAGGATCTATTCGGTCACGATGCACGACCACGTCCGGCCGGCAAACCACGACCCGCCAAGAAAACCAAATCTGACGCCACGGCGAGCACCAGTGGAAGTAGCGCGTCAACCCAATTCGGGGAGTTAATGGAGCAGGAGCTTCGTCTAAAACGGGAAGCCGCCGAAAAGGCTTTCGAAGCTCAAGCCGAAAAAGACCGCACACTAATACGGTTGGAGGAGTTGGCTACTAGCACCAAAGATTTGGACGACGACGACGCCTATTGGATCAAGAAGCAAAAACAATTAATCAAAAACAAAATGAGAAATGATTTGGGCGACGAGGACGACGAAGACGAAGACGAGAAGTTTTTTTTTTCGTAATGTTTTTTTTTATTTCGTAATGTTATTTTTATTTCGTAATGTTTTTTTTTTATGTAATTTGTATGTTTAATTTTGATTGAAGATGGTATAGTTGTTAAAATAATGACATAATGTTAGGGGGTTTTATGAAAATAAAGACGTGAGTCATGTTATTTGGTGTTATGATAAGGAGAGTGGTGTTGGTGTTATACTGATGTGGCGCTGACGTGGCAGTCAAAAAATGATGTTATGGTGTGTGGGGCTCTAAGTATAATAGGTTCTTTAATATTAAAATAAAAGATACGTGTGAATGTTTTTGGGTAAAAGCCATAGAATACCAACCTACTTTCTGAAATTTACCACAATGAACCATTTACTTTTTTATTACCGATATGACCAATGTACTTTCAAATTATTTTTCAACTTGAACAAAACGTTTGTACCGTTAGTTATTATGTGACAACGTTAGTCAATTTAGCTAACGATCGTTTGAGGAAGTTTCAAAAATCGTCCCTGTGGTTTTAATATATTTTTCTTTTTTTCGAAAAAAAAAATTTCGAAATTTTTATAAAAAATTTTGAAATTTTTTTTTTTTTTTTCGAAATTTTTGCAAATTTTTTTCGAAATATATATTTTTTTCGAACATTTTTTTGAAAAAAAAAATTTCAAAATTTTTTTTCTAAAAACTTCTTTAGTTGTATATTTTTTATGTGGATAAATTTTTATTCGAATTTTATTATAAAAATTTTCTCGTTAATTTTTTATTAAAAATGTGTAAAATTTTCGAAATTTTTTTCGTAAATTTATTTTTTTTTCGAAATTTTTACAACATTTTTAATAAAAAATATCGAGAAAATTTTTTAATAAAATTCGAAAAAACATTTATACACATAAAAAATTTACGGGAAAAATGAAGTTTAGAAAAAATTTTGAAAAATTTTTTTTATAAAATTTTGCAAACAATTTTTCTCGAAATTATTTTAAAAAATTTTGCGGACAAAAAAAACAATTTCAAAATTTGTTATAAAAATTTCGAAAATTTTTTTTTTCGAAAAAAAAAAAAAAAAAAATTTCAAAAATTTTTCAAAAAAAATGTTCGAAAAAAATATATATTTTCGAAAAAATTTGCAAAAATTTTCGAAAAAAAAAAAAATTTCGAAATTTTTTATAAAAATTTCGAAATTTTTTTTTTCGAAAAAAAGAAAAATATATTAAAACCACAGGGACGATTTTGAAACTTGCATCAAACGTTCGTTTAGCTAAATTGACTACGTTTGTCACTTAATATCTAACGCGTACAAACGTTTTGTTAAGTTAAAAAATAATTTGAAAGTTAAATTGGTATATCGTAAATAAAATGTATATGGTTCATTGTCGGTAAATTTCAGAAAGTGGTGGTATTCTATGGTTTTTTACCCAATTTCTTTTTAAAAGTTGTTGGATTACCATGAGTTATTTTAGAAATTTTTTTTTGTTTAGGTTAAAATTGCATTCTCAAAATGATTTTATATTGGAATTTCCCCTTCTCCTTTACATCTAGCTCAGATAACAAAGTACAACTACCATATTTGGTCTTACCTCGTAGGTGACATCATCAATCTTGTGTTAGGTAAGTTATCCATCTAGTTTGCCGAAACTTGAAACACTCCCAACTTCCATAGCTAGACCCAAAAGGGTTTCACAAAACCTTATAGAAAAACAAAAACAAAGACAAAAAAAACATGGCGTTATACACAACTTTAACCAACACAATCACCGAGTACACAGGGCTATCACCAGCAGCCTTTTTCACCATAGCAGCACTTATGTATGTTGTCTACAAAGTTGTCTCTGGTATGTTTGTGGCGGCTGATGACTACGTGGCTGTGAAACGTGACCAGGAGTATGTACTACGTGAGCCTGTTCAGATAGGTGATATTACTGAAGATGAGCTTAGACCTTATGATGGGTCTGATAATAGTAAGCCTTTGTTGATGGCTATTAAAGGAAAGATCTACGATGTTTCTCGTTCTAGGTAAGAAACTAAGAATCATATGTTTCTTGATCTTTTACTTGTTCTCATTTTGAAAGTTATTACATACTCTAGTTGTTATTTTAGTTAACTGTTTTAGTTTTCAATAACTACCACCAATGGCCTAGTGATAAGGTCTCAGGTCAACGTTCAAACCTCGCTAGGTGTGTACATTTGAAAGGGTCGGAAACGGTCCCGCCATTAACCCGATGAGGCCGCGTATATCCGAGTCAAAAAGTCTCGCCCTCCCCGAGTAACCTAAAGAGGGAAAACCACATCCCTTTGTTTTAGTTTTCAATAAACTTTTACGTCTCCGGTCTCAAAATAAGTGTCCACTTAGGATGTGTGTGTACACATTTTTGGACCAATAGAATCAATATACCATTAGACAAATCAAATGCCAGCGTTTTCTCCTAGAATTGTTTTATTTGACTGTAATTTGGAAATTAATACTTATTTTGAGACAAACTAAAATAGTAAGGTGAACTTTTGGGACGAAGGATGTATTTTTTTTTATACGACAATTTTTCACAAATGCCCACAACCTCTCGGTTGATGGGCACACATAAATACCGCTGGGCCAATATGGCGAAAGAGGTATTATTTAAGGCTTTATGTTTAAAATGACCTCGGGTTAAGCAAATATCATAATCAGTGTTCTATATCATCGGATAAATACCTTCAAAATGCAATGCCAGACTTATTAACAATAGAATTATCATTTTTAATTGTTTCAATCAGTTTTATACCAACAAAACTAGTTTCATAGCGTTTTTGTATATCATAAAATCAACGATACCCAATCCCGTCTTCCACCAGGTACGGAGGAGGTGAGATGTAGAGAGCCTTACCCCTACTTGAAGGTAGAGAGGCTGCTTCGAGAGGACCTCCGGCCTTTTTGCAGGGACTGAGGATCGAACCCTCGCCTGGGTCTCCAAACGAGAGGGTTTTTTCCTACTGATCCAACCCTGCTTTATAGACAAAGTCAATGCCATGAACAATGATGCATATGTTTTTAATTTGAATATTTGTCAAATGCTTTTGAGATGCCTAATAAGGATATTATTAAAACTTCTGTGTTAAGAAAAATCTCTGCCTCTAGTTTCCAGTGTTTATGGATAAGGGAAAAGGAAATAAAGAAAGCTTTAATATGGTTTGGATTTTTTTATGAGTATCTGGTATGATCAATTGAAATCTTTTGATCTACTGTAAGTTTCTAGTGCTTTTTTAGCTAAGTTATGCAGAGGTTAACTCTATAATTTAGAATGCAATTTAAGTTCAATGTAAATCATAATCTTCATCAACAAGGCATGCTACACATGCATACTTATGCTATGCAAATTTCAGAATCACCGTTGTTGCACCTGCACTAAATATTAACCGTCATTTTTATTTGGGTCATTTAGTTTTATAGAATGTGTTGATTGTGAGACTAAATAATCGAATGAATATTGTTGGAAAACAATTGGTGTCATTAATTTTGTAATCCTGATGTTAGGCAAAATAGATAACTTGATAATTGATAAAACTATGGATTCTGGCTGTGTGTGACTTTGTGTTTGGGAGGTGGGCAGTTATCGAAACTACTTTTTTAGGTCTGTTATATTAAATTAGATAAACCAATTAGTCTGCAATTAAGCGATCACGCAGTAGAACTGTAAAGGATCATACAACTACCTAGGTCCATGTAACACCTTTCTCAGCACTCACATATTAGTGAGTTTGTTATGATTAGAGATTTTTCTTGTTTCTCATCTAGATTATAATCTCTATTTACAGGACATGCTACATACGTATTACAGTAATTGGTAAGCTAAAGTATGAACTATTTTGCCTTGTGTAATTTACTAAGTTGGCGTCTGATGTTCAGGGCTTTATAAATTTCAGTATAAAGAGACTTGCAACATCTATATTTTTTAGTCAAATGAACCCCGTTCACAATTGTTGGCTGGCGGTTCTATAAGTTTCAATTTGTAGGGGTTTCATAAATTTCACGTTAGATTAGATTAATGAGATGTTAATTGTATACTTGTATTTCAAAGTGGAATATGTACCTAAGCTTTCATGGGACAGGGTAAAATCAAAGGAAAATTCTATTTTTGCCCCATCAACTAAAGGTGTTTGTGTTACTTGCCCCCAAAAAATGTGTGTTCCTCAAATGCCCCAAGGCGACTTGGGCGACTTCCACCAAAATTTGACAAGTGTCCCAAGTCGCCCAAGTACTTGCATACACACTTGTCAAATTCTGGTGAAAGTCGCCCAAGTCGCTCAGGTCGCCCATGGGCATTTGTAGAAACCACTTTATTTTTGGGGCAAGTAACACAAACACCTTTAGTTGGTGGGGCAAAAATAGATTTTTCCCTAAAATCAATTGTGTTATGAGTTATCATAGTATATTTATGTCAATAAGAATATTTTTCGGTGTTGTAGTTATTTCATGTATCAGTAAATTTCAAGATGTCAACCTAATATTAAGAGTGACAAATTTGTTGGTCGGGTAAAGTGTGAAACGGTAAATTTGAAGTATGGGGGTTGGGTCGTTTTGAGCTTACTAGCAAACACTCATTTCTTCTTTTGTATTTTATAAATATATAATATGCTGTAAATGTGATTACGAAACTAAGATTTTACATTAATAAGCTGAATTTTTTCTTTTAATGAGATCAAAAGGGTTTGTGCAGTTGTACCAGTTCACATGGCTTTCACCTCATTGACCTGCTGTACACATTTCGTTAGTCGGTAAATTGATATTTAAACAATTATTTCAGGATGTTCTATGGTCCTGGTGGCCCATATGCATTATTTGCTGGTCGGGATGCTAGCCGGGCCTTGGCTTTAATGTCATTCGAGCCATCTGACCTTACCGGGAACATTGATGGTCTTAGTCCGTCTGAGCTTGAAGTTCTTGAAGACTGGGAAGCTAAGTTCGAGGAGAAGTATGTAAAGGTCGGCCAGTTAGTCTCTGAAAAAGCAGCAACAGCTGTTGTTGATGAAAAGTTGCAGGAGGATCAAACTAAAGAGGAATAGGACCCAGTTGACATTGCTTTGTAATTGTGGATGTTTAAATTTGTGAGAATATATGTTGTATGAAATTAGAGATTTATGGCCATTTAAAAAGCATACTTGGTGAAATAGTTACGTTCAAATACTATCATGGCAAAAATTATAAATTGCCGGTTGAGCCGGATTTGTTTGATATTTGCTGTACTTTTTTGGTAGTTTGCAATATTAAGGAAATACTGCATTCGCCATTAGACATAGTGCAATTTGTTTGCTGAAGTCTTTTAAGTGACCCACATTCTTCTTATGGCCTTTACAACAATTGCGATACTATATTCCCACTGTGACTCTCTTCTTCGTAATATAATCTGAAAACACTCTCACGTAGATGTTTAAGAAATAAATTGACGAGATTAGATACTATAATATTACCGTCAGATAGCAAGCAGTTTTTATTATCGTTCCAGTTAAATGACTCAAACCTTCTTTTAAGTTTGATTTAATGGGTTTCATTGTTCCAGTTAAATGACTCAAACCTTCTTTTAAGTTTGATTTAATGGGTTTCGCTATCGCTTATTATTTTTCCCGTTAAATCATTTTATGGTATGCTAGAGTTATGCTTTCTCACCAGTTAAAGGGGTGTTTGTTTCGGCTAATATAGCCGACTTATGGCTTATTTGGTTGTGGGCTTGTGCATAAGCTCACTTTGGTGGCTTATTAGGTGGCTTATTTTGAAACTTTTCGGCTTATATAAGTTCATTACAAGAAAATAAAGTTATTGAGCATAAGCTCAAAACTGAATAAGCCATGTAAGCCGAAACAAACACCCCCTAAATGCGTAACAAGACCTGTTTAGATAAATGGGTAATCCACTAACGGGTGAGCATCAGTTCAGAACCGACCCGAACCGATAAAAACGAAACCGAACCGAAACCGAATCAGGGTAAAATGCCAACCGAGAACCGAACCGAATATAAACTATAGAAATCGAAACCGAACCGAATAAGGTCGGGTCGGTTTGGTTTACCGAACTGAACCGAAACCGAACCGAACCGACCAAACCAAAATAAATATAGAAAACAGAAAACCGAACCGAATAAAGTCGGTTCGATTCGATTCGGCCTGGTTTCGAATGATTTGTCCGGTCGGTTTTCGGTTCGATATGCTTAGCCTTACCACTAACCCAACCTTGTTTTAAGATTCTAACACGTGCAACCCTTTTACCCAGACAACCCGCAAGTCACAAACACAAAAACATATCCGGGTCGGAAGGAGCAAGAAATGGCGGTCGTTTGGTCTATTAACAACGTTCCCCCAAAATCTATCATACAAATTTCCCCCAGTTTCTCAATTCATCCCAAAACACATCGCCGTTATCTTCATTTCCGTACGGTACAATTCCTACTTAATTAATTTCACCTTTTTTAGCAGCTATTCAAACTTAGTACTTTTTGTGCTTCATATTTACTTATATAAGTTTTTCACATTGTATTGAAGAGACCGAGCAGCAGCCGCTTGCGTTTTTCGGTTGTAAACGAGTTGGGAAATGATTCAGACCCGAGTACTTCACAAGGTGAAATCCCTTTGTGTTTGTGTTATATGTACAAGCTTTTATAAATCATATTAATTAGCTATGCACATGATATTGGCTATACCTGCGGCCTGCCTTGAAGTTTAGATAAACCCGGAACTTATAACAATCACTACCAAGAAATACAAGTGATAATAGTTTTGTTCAAAGTCCATATGGAAGTTAAAAATTGTCTTCTAAAGGCGCAACGATTCTAGGAACACCTTGTTTCATACTTTTGCTTTGCGGTTAAATATATGCATGTCAGGCGGTCTGTCATTGTTGAAGGGTAATTTAATACGAAGTTTGAATGGTGGAATACTATTAAAATGCAATTAATTGGTGATTTTCTTTATAGGGGATCACGCTGAAGATCTCGGAGTTAAAGTGGCGTTGTCTATGCTGAGATTTTACAAAAGTGAGTTTCCATCTTTTACTCAGTAAGAAACAGGATGAACTTTTAGTTTGTTTAGCCAAAGAGCAACATACACCTTCAAATGGGCAGTTCTTTGGTTTTTTTAATTATGCTTAGTGACTGTTAATATTGCTAATATACTTTATGGGAACTTCATTTCTTGTTATCTAAACAGGTGAAATCTCACCATTACTTCCAAAAAGCTGTCGGTATGTTCCTACGTGTAGTGAGTACTCAATGATTGCGTACAAGAAGTATGGTGTGGCCAAGGGCTCTATCTTGACCGCCTGGCGGATTTGTCGTTGCAATCCCCTAGGTAACTAGTAATTAGTACTGTAGTTAACTAATTATGTTCATAAAAGTTGTTTGGTTGTTTGAATGGTCTTCCTTGGAAGTCACTAGTTTAAAGTCCTTACATACCAGGACACGGGAAATTTAGAAAAGGTTTTTGGATTAGTTACTAAATTGACTATGGTACAACAACATGTTGCTTAACATGTTTATGCATGTATAATGAGTTTCGTAATCCTGTTCTTTGTTCTTTTTAGGTGGATCGGGATTTGACCCCCCAAGATGGTTTGATGAGCCAAGTCCACCAGAAGAATAAACACCGAACACTTATCTCAAATTGAAGAAAGGTACTTATTACTAAAGTATTTTCTGGAGGTGTTCTGTTTTGGTGATCTTTATATACCCATTTGATTTTGTTTTGTATGTTACCCAATCTCTAGTTAGCTATAGAAGCCTCTTTTTGTTTATATTTTATTTTCTACTTCATTTTGTAACGTTTCCACACCAGACCTTAGTTGTATATTCTACTGTAGCAATCACTTCTCTATGCTTCATTTGCGTTAGAAATTGTTTAAAATATTGTGCAATCGAACCTTACATTTCTCATATTGATGTTCAGGTACAATGTACTTGAAATTGTGAAAGTTTGAATTAGTGATCGAGGTTTATTATATTAATTACTTCTATATTTTCAATCCACGCGTCAAGTCGTGATCCTCACATAGTATACCTGTATATCTATATCCAAAGGCTGCAAACTCCTCTTAAGGGCTCACAAAATACGACCTCTGAAAGATCGAACTGGTAGCTTGTTAATTCTAAACTATTTTTATGTATTTTGTTTTATATACTAAATTAGTGAACCAATTTTGCAAAAAAAAGCCCTACAAGGCCGATTAATCGTGCCTAGGCGCTACTGGGCCACCGACCTTTTCGATTTGTGTAAATCGGTCGAACAAATCGGCCAATCATGGTCAAAAGCGGTCAACGACGATTAGTGGTGGTCAAACTTGTCGGAAATCTGCAAATCCTGCCGGAAATACCAAAAACTCACCGTAAATTTTAATCGCTTATAGTAGATGTTTATATCTATTACAAGTTAGTTTTTAAAAAAAACTTGCCATAAATACCCAAAACTCACCAGAAGTACCCAAAAATTGCCGAAAATGTCAATCCGATTAATCCCGCCTAGACCGATTACAAGTTACAAGGGGGTTGACCGCCCGACTATCTATTCGTGATTTTTGCAACCTTGGTTTTAACGTCTCAATTTCTTACAATTAGCTTTAGCTAAAAAGTAACTAAAGTATAGTAGCTTTAATGGCAAAACTTGTAAGTTATTCAGTGATTCACTTTTATCTTTGGTAAGAATGAAGGCATAAACCTCACTTGCTATAATGCACACACTTACGTTGTTGGATTTATCTAGATGATGTAGTAGTCCTTGTAATATGAAACTTTAGTTCAATAACATCAAACCCCAAGCACATAAGCACAAAGTAAAATACATAAAGTCCAATACACAAAGAATTTGAGAAAAGTCAAGTGGCTTAATGAAGTAGTAACCAAGTGTAACACACTCGTTTATTTATTGAGTTTAGTATGTAAACACATAAGGCTGGGGAGTGGGGGTGAGGGTCTCACCAAGTGAGGCTCATCTCTCTCGTGACCTCCAAAACACACACACTTTTACTCGTGAGATGCATAAAAAAAAGAGAGTGGTGCACCATAGTGAGTGTGTAATTTTTATGGGCTCCATATTATGTTTTAATATTAGAGTAAAGTACATTTTTGTTCCTTGTGGTTTGGTGCGTTTTTCACATTTGGTCTAAAATTCAAAAAAGTTTTGGTTTTAGTCTAAAAGTGATACTTTTGTTTCACTTCCAGTCCAAAAGCATGTTGTTTTGGTCCTTGTGGTTTGGTGGGTATTTCGCTTTTGGTCCAAATTTTCAACATGTTTGGACTGTCACTTTTAGACTAAAACCAATTTTGTTTTGAATTTTGTACCAAAAGTGAAAAACGCATCAAACCACAAGGAACAAAAATGTACTTTACTCTTAATATTATTTGTTTGGTTTATGAGTGTGTGTGAGATATATAGTGGGGTATATTTTGTATAAAGTATGTATTTTAATGAAGGATTTAGATCCTCTAAAGTTCGTATGAACTTTATCGGTAAAGTTCTTTACAAAAATAAAGCAAATCGGGTCCCTCAGTAGGTCTCACTGTCATGTTAGTGAAAGAACTTTACCGGTAAAGTTCATATGAACTTTAAAGGATCTCAATCCTTTAATGAAATGTGATGTATGGTGACCAAAACACTTGAATGGTGAGAAGGAGTGAGGGGAAATGAGAGGAGAGAAAAAGATGGCGCTGAGGTGGATGATGAGCTTTTGTCACCACTACTTTCGGCCTAAAACTACAAAACAAAGTACACACATAAAGGAAACTACAAATCAAGGTACATTATCAAACCAACTAATACTCCTCCATATCATGCTGATGGGACGACTGACACACCTTTATTATGAAATGAGAAAAAGGTGCAACATTGGGCCATAAGCATTTAAGTCATCAAGTTGTGCATCTGACTCATCTTCTCCCCTTACAAAGTTTACAGCTGACCAAAATCATGTTACATTTGGCTGAACTCAAGCTATTGTCTGTGAAAAGCCTTTTGTTGGAGTTTTATAAGTGTTGTTGAATCAATACGGATAGTGCATCGTATAGAATGGGTGATTGCCCCAGCGTTAATCAGCTCTTCTTCTTTTTTTAAACGGCGACTTTATTAGAACCACTAGCAGGGAGCTAGTAAATTACAAAGGAATCAAAAAAGGGTGTTGAAGCCAATTAACCTAATTCAAAGTTCTATTACATCTAGCTACACACCAATAAAAAGAGCAAACACACTTATTATTTAGTTGAGAAGGCATCACGTTAAACCACAAATTAGTACAATCTCGAAGGAAAAACAAATAAAAGTGATGTCGTATGTGTGTTTGGGTCTAAAATATACCAAAACCCAGCACATAATTATCCATATTTAAACCCCACCACATGACCGAGTTCTCAAGGAAGGAAGTCAATAAGGTGAGGGGCTTTCCGTTTCCAAGCATACAAAAGGAGACATCATTCTTTCCGTCCGTTACTCAGTAGTGGGTGCGTACTAAACGTGACAGATAGAGAGCGTGTACCACAATGAAACAACAAATTTCAACATCCTCGTCATCATCTTAAAATCTGTTTAACACGTAACAAACAGAGTCGTACATAAAGAAATTTCTTCTTGTTTAAAATAATTTTGGCACTCCATAAGCTGGTGAAGTCTCTGAGCCAAAACACCCATGACTAATACAATTCTACACACGTAATTGTTGAGTAGCAACAACTCTAGATCACAATACGAAATTGGCAGCTAGGGTTTGTACTTCCAAGTTAGGGTTCTTATTGTGTTCTTGGGAAAATTTGTGCACTTGATCATCCATGTCATCCTCAACTCATTCTAAGCACATCACATACATCTTTTTCATTCCTTATAATCATTTCATATTTGTTTTCATATCACCAATATATGCTTGTAGTGTAAGATTTTGATTTAAAGCTTGTTGTTGAAAAACATTGAAACTGTCAGATTTTCTAGTCGACTTATGGACATGTTTTAACCACTTTAAAGAGGACTTATGAACCATTTCTTGATGTTACAACTTAGTACTATGTCTTAGGAAGTTCCCCTAACAATTTTATGAATTTAGAAAATTTATTAGTATTTTTAACATTTTGTACAAATGAATCTGTCCAGATTTACACCCTGAACAAGATGCATATTTTTGAGCACCTTAGGCTTAGATTGAGAAACAGTGGTAATTGAACTTTTTGTAGCCAAAACATAGACTTAAACATATCAACTTGAATCAACTAAAGAGGTTAAGCAACGAATGAGTTATGGTCAAAACAAAACGGGTGAAACTTAATGTCCAAAATCAGAACTGACCACCTTGTGTTGTATGGCACTTTTGGAACCCTTAAGCCTTGAACCAGTAGGTAAAACTTACATTTTTGGAAATACAACTCAAAATACTACAACCTAAGCTTTTGAACGGACTAATTTCATTAAGAAACGAGTGAGTTACGACCTCGGGAAGTTGGGTTACAATTCTGGGCAGAAGGTTTAGCTTTCTGTTTTGGTATAAGTTTGTGTTGTTTGGTATTTTCTAAGTGTTTTTACATGTGTAAACTTTATAACATGTCATTACTAGTATATAAGGGTGATAAACATTTATAAAACTCATGTTCATTCATTTCATTTCATATTGTAAACCTAAAGCGCGTTATTATTAAATTAGGTCGCGGTTAGGATACTTTGACACTTTCGTACTAGTACTACTACCGTATCACCGAATTGCTTGAGGTGAGTTTCATAGCCCCACTTTTACTTCCTTAATACTCGTTTTGAACTACTTTGGGGTGAGATTACGTGCTCAATTACTTTATTTCGAACACAAGTACTTAACACTGTACGGATTGATACTAAGTTACCACATTTGCAATGAAGTTCCCACTATCATGAACCGTTAATTACGTAGTAAGCGCGAATGCCGTGAATAGATCTATTGTGATTGAACTTCCCCGTCCGGGTGTTAATAACTCTCACTTGACCGAATGTACTGGTCAAGCAGACGCATTTTATTTGAGGAACTCTATGTGTTTGGCAAAGCACCAACCAGGGCAACAAACAAACAAAACAACATATACTTAAGGCTTTGGTGTCATGAGCTTAATGCAATAGTAAAACTTTTCCGGATATAGTATGTCTTAAAATAGTGAATTGAAATCTTGTGGTTCACTGCTTTTACTCAATGAGACCTATGAACTCACCAACTTTATGTTGACATTTTAGTGTGTATTTCTCGAGGTTTTCGTAAATGCATGTTGCATTGGCTAGCATTTAAGTCATCATAGTAGAGTCACTAGGTGGAAGTCCCCGCGTTGCATTGGATTTTAACTACTACATAAACATTTCCTCGTATGATTGTACCCAAAACTTAACGTTTTAATTTCGTCACAACCCGCAAATTTCAGAACTTTAAATTACTATTTTACCCTTTGACTTTTTGGTTCCAACTTGACTTTTGACTTTCTGACATTTTTACGGTCACATAAAAACGATTACCGCGTAGCCGGTAAAATTTTGAAACATATTTAAATAATAAATCATAATTACGATTATTATCGCTCATTTTGCAAATTATTTTTCTACTTATTTGAACTGAAAGAGAAGATATATTTTAATCCCAAATTGATTTATTATCAAAAACCGACCGCGCTAAATTTCGTTTCGTTCCCCAACGATACGTCGACTCTAAAGCAATTTGATGTAAAACGTCATATTCCAGACAAACTTTTTAGTTTTTGGCCCGAGACATGAAACCAGGCTCAAAAGTGATTAATCTACCTCAGCAAAATTTGAAAACAAACGCGACCGATACAAGAAATAATTAAAATTTAATTATCACTTTTATTAAATAAAAAAAAAAAAAAAATATTTAATAAATATTTAAGCATTTTATTTCAGAAACATTCGTTAAAAACGTAATATTTAAAGTAAAGTCTTATTTTACGGGCAAAAGTTACCCGTGAGACCAAATGGTACCAAATAAATAATAATGATTTTAAATAAGTTTTATAAAAACATTTATAAAATAAGTCATGTAAATACTCATTTTTATAGGAAAAATGATTTGGAAAACAACGGCGCAACTTTCGTAATTTAATTCAATCGTTAACTAGTCCAATTACCGAGAAAGCCCGAACCATTACCTAACAAAAATTACATCTTTGGTCCCTCTGGTAATATTTATAATATCAACCCTAAACTATTATATACTTTTCATTTCATTTTAAAACTTTTTTTATATAAATATAACCCATTAGGGTTTCATCTTCATAAATCACACACATTAACCATCCTCGCACTCCCGACCCCATTTAGTTTCCGGCGCCGCTCCCTTTTCTCCGTCGGAATTCCCGGCGACAGCCGTCAGAACTCATTTTCATCTCATAAATACACACACACAACACACAAATGCTCTCTCTTCTCCCTCAATATTTCCGGCCGCCCCTCCACCGCCGGCCAGCCGCCGGATTCCGGCCACCACCACGTCGCTGGCGCCGGAAAACTTTTCCGGCGGACTTTTCCGGCCAACTCCGAAAATATTCCTCGTGACCCGATCTACTCGATCCCCCTTGTCACTCGCCGCCACGCGCCGCCCCCTCTTCCGGCTGCCTCCCCACCGCAGCCCACCATAACACCACCCTCATTATCATCACCATCATCGCCGCCCCACACCAACGCTGCCATCCCACCTCCGCTGCCATCCTCATCACCGTACGCCACAGCCACCACCACCACCTCAGCAGACCCACCTCACCACCGTCTCCATCTCGTCACCACCTTCGTCAACACCATCAACATCACCTCCCTCATATCACTCCAGCCGACGCCACCAACCCCCCCCCCCCGGTCACAGCCACCGCGGCATCAGCCGCGTATCCCCACCTTCCCCTTTTATTTTTCTTTGGATGGTTAAGCAAACATATATCTATATATTTCTTTTTTTTATTATTGCTTATTTTAGTTAATTGTAAAAAGGGTGTGTTTGTCTTTATATTTAAAACTGCCAAGGGGTGTTTGTTTTTACATTTAACAGCCCTTAAGGGGTGTTTGGTTCGGTGGTTAACAGCCTTTAGGGGCGTTTGGATTTGTGGTTAACTGCCCCAAAAGGGGTGTTTGGTTTGCTGTTTTACAGCATTTAAGGGTTCGTTTGGTTCTGGGCTTAACAGTCATAAGGATGCGTTTGTTTCGTTGTATAACAGCCAAACGGGGTGTTTGGTTCAGCCCGTTATGGTGTGTTTGGTTTTTTTGTAACAGCCCCACAAGGGCGTGTCTGTTTATGTGGTTTGTCACCACAAGGGTGCGTTTTGGTTATGGGTTTAACAGCCCATAAGGGCGTGTTTGGTTTTGTTATATTTGTCTTTTTAAAATGTTTGTTTGATTTCGTTTAGATATATATATTGAAATAAGCGGGTAATTTACAACACGGATTGATTAAAATGAGAAACGTCGAGTTTTGTGAAATTGGGAAACGTCGTATAAACGACTAGGTCATGCCGAAATTTATAAAAATTTATATACTTAATATTTTTCGTTCAACACTTCTATTATTTTGGAAACCCGATAAAGAGGATTGAGTCATAGTCTTAAGATTTTTATTATGATGATACGATAAACCGGTAAATGAACGAAAGTTATACTTTTACAAACGAGACAACTAATTTAGTTAAAACGCGCAACGAAACACTAAATTATAAAATATTATTTTATAATTCCCGACTAATGAATAAAATAATAAGTTGTGTAAAAACTTTAAAAACGTCCTTTATTCAATTCGTGACTTTAAAAACGTGTGTTTACTTTTATACAAGAACGTTTTATTAATTTAATTGACGATTTCCGAAAACGTGTCGAATTATATTGTTACGATTATTTTTCTTACGTTTCTTATATAATACTTGTAAAGTGTTATACATTGCGACTTATTCTTTTAGTTGTTTGTCTTTATTATATAATTCGCCATATGAATTATATAATTGTTTATTTTTCATATGTAATATATACGGAATATATTACATACTTTGCGTTGCTTTTCGATTTATTTAACCAACCACGAAACTCATCCAACTCGAAATCCAAATCCCTTATCAACGTGTCGCTTTGATCCATCGGAAAACCAAATTCATCATCCTAAACTAGTGGGAATTAGCCGTTAAGTTAAGCTGCATCTAGTTAAGCTGCAACTTCTTGGTCAAGCCGTTCCGTTCTCCGTTTGTGCTGTGATTACTATTTGCATTTCTGCTAGTTGCTTTGCAACATCAAGGTGAGTTCATAGTCTCGCATTTCAATCTTTTCAATGTTTTATAAACCCGCGAGGGGAATACATGCACGTTTACAAACTTGTATATTTTACTACAGTACAATTACCTTTCAATACTTTGTGAGTTCATAGCCCCACGTTTTACTTGTTTTACCTATACTTTACTACTTTTGGGGTGAGAAACATGCTCGTATACAAACTTGTTTACGTTACCGAATTTCAAACTCGTTTACACACTGATTACAAACCTGGTTACTTGATTGATATCACACTCTTTCTACTTATGGAATTAAGTACTTAAAGTCGTTTATGAATAAAATGGTTATTTCTTCATTGGACACAAGTGTTTTCAGTTACCATCTCCCATTTACGTGTTGCCTAAGTTTGCTTAACAAACCACGAACTACTGCCCAACTTATCATGAACTGTTAATTTCTCGACCGGAGGACCGGTTGAGGGAGCGCGAGTGAATAGATAGATCTATTGGGACTAATTATCCCTATCCGCTTTGGTTCCACTTAACGAAGAACAAACGGATATATGTCATGTCGATTATACACTTTGGTGGTCTTTGGTTTGGGACACCAGCTTAGGGCAGGAATACTATGCAACAGGAAGAAGCTTGCCCTGTTGACTTAATTAGCTTCGGTGTCATGAGCTTAGCGCAACAGTATACACTTTGCATGCGATATTGTATTCGTTATAATAGTCGCATGTGCTTTGTACGTGAAGTTATATCTCCTATAACGGTCACGTGCGTACTGTAAACTTGTGGTCCACACTACTTTGATTGAACGTTTCTGATTATTAAATGTTTTTCGTAATACAGTGAGTGAAGCTGTATTCACTAAACGTATTGTCCTCATAAATGGTTTTACTTAAACCTATGAAATCACCAACTTTATGTTGACCGTTTTCGCAAGTTTTTCTCAGGTAACTTAGCTTTGTGACTTCTGATGTGCTATGTGGAGTCTACGTCAATATGATTACTCTTTCAAGACTTATCAAAAATATCATCATACTCGTTGTCTTTTGAAAACCAAATTATGCTTCTGCTATATTTTATTTTCGCTTCCGCAAATGTTTAATTTCCTTTAGATGTTGTAAAACTTATTTATTTTTAAACAATGCAACGAGTTATGATTTTCAAAACGTCCATTAGTGGTCGTTCTCTTGTTCCCCATCTGGGGGTGTATTCCGTCCTCGGACACGTATTATGATGACGTCACGCCCTCGGACACGTATTCCGTCCAAGCCCCGTCTGGGGGTGTGACAGATTGGTATCAGAGCCAAGGTTATAAAGAACCAGGTAGATATCTAGGTAGAATATCTAGGTCTGGTCTATAACTAGTATGTGATCCTTACGTGCTTTTATGTGTGCCTTATATGTGCTTTTGCTATGGCGTATATATGAGTATCATCTTGCTTTGAGCAAGCTATGTTATGAGTTTACCTCTGCCTTGCGTTTAAGTTGCACTGCGTTTAGTTTTGCCCTTGAGCTTTATTTTTCTATGAGCTTACGTTTGTCTTGCGCTTATCTTATCTCTGCGGTAATCTTTTCTTTGCGGTTTACGTTTGCGTTACGTATAATTCCCCACTTGTTATGTAGATGTTCTCTATATAAATACTAAATCCTTTACTAAGACATTGTGAGTGACACAATGGTCTCCAAATTCTTTTCTAAGACATTGAGAGCGACACAATTGTCTCGTTTATTCTAAAACATCGTGAGTAATATGATGGTCTTTAAAACTTCTCACGACTTTACATTATATCGTTTTGCATAACTTTAAAAATTGTCACAGTCTGCCGACCCCACTGGTTATCCTACTATTCGACTTTGAAGACGACTTTGAACACTCGTCCCATACTGTTGAAACATCTAAGTCATCTCGTTACGTCTCAATTTATCTTACTTCTCGTAACTCCTGGAAGCATGCCTATTAATTCGCTCACAACTTTAACCCATCACCTCATAACATCCTACTTTTGGAGACACAACTTTTGAAATTCGACTAATTTCATTTCCTTTACCCCATTCGATTTTGAAGTAAATACCGACGACAAGACAAGGAATGAGTTCCACGAGGATCGAGTGTATTGTAACCCAACGAATTGCTAATGCTATTGAAGCTAATACTGTCTATGAGGAAAGAATCCACATGGCTCGCGACTAAATGGATTAGGTCGTACGCTAGGAAACCAAGGTAGTAAGGAATGACAACAACAAAATAAATGACAAAAGGTCGTGAGAGCTTACATTGCTAAACCAAATTTCAAGGACGTATAAGTAGCAAAAATTTCCCTTCCACAACAAACGAAAGTTGCACCACACTAGACCATGCACTGTGAAGTGCAATAACTACAAGAGTGTTGGCCATGTGAGTAGGAATTATAGGACACCCGTTTCGATATTCAACTTAGAGGCCATAGTGGCAAATTAGAAATCTGAACCGTGCGAACCGTATTTAGGAGGTTAAAACTCGTTGGAGATCTAATGTCGTCAAAGATAATGCTGATGTTTAAGGAGAGATTTGTCCCTATTTAGTGAAACCTAAGTAGACTTAGACTGTAATCTCTAAGAGTGTTGCACTGGTACTTACCTGTGAATTTCGCGTATTGTGTGGATTTCCCTAAATCCTTTGTTCAATTTGTGTCATGATGATTTTGTCAGTTACACTTCAATTCTCTAGTAAATATATGTAAGCTACTCCTTGAGTCTGTTACCGTTTTACAACCCATCTCATTATATTTATGTAAACTGTCTTACTGTTATTAACTAAGTGGCTGGTATCCTATGAACTATTTTAGTGTCGTCTTATAAACCTAGTTATCGCGTTATGAACTATTTTACCACCAGTTTACAAACCGTTTGCTGATAGCTTCTTGTTTATTTTAACACCTTATAAACTGTTTTCGTGTCACCTCATAAATTATTTCGTTGTCATTTATAAACTATTTCGCTGTCAATTTATGAAATATGTCGTCAACATCTTATGAACTACTTCGCGTCTTTTATAAACCATTACGTTGCCACCATATAAACTGTTGGGTTGTTAACTCGTAAACCATTTGTTACCATTACATTATAAACCGTCACGTAACTTTCTCGTAAACTATTTTGTTACCGCCCCATAAAACATTTCCCGTTATCTTACAATATATCGTGCGTCGTTATATAAACAACCCTGTTTTCATTACTACGAACTGTTTTGCTACCTTATAAACTATATCGTTTATATCGTATAAGATTTTTTTTAACATTAATTTGACGAAATGAGCATTTTATCGTTTGTTCCTAAATTATGCATAGCCTGATCACCTATGGATAATTCAGGAAGGACCATGCTATGCTGGGAGTAGTCACCATAAAATTTGTCAAATTACCCTTACGCTCCATCTCTATTTTTTTTCTCTTCCTCTACATTGTTAACGAGATTATATTGTACTTGTATTTTATTAATATTTTGCGTGCGTATTCATGAGTCGTGTCGGTCACGTGTATTTGTAATCGTAAGCATCATAACTAAGCAGATTTTCTTCAACCTTGGTATATAGAAACACCATACCCTTAGCCAGGAGACCAAATCCTACTTCTTGTAGTCGCGATAATTATGGATTGTAAGAATTTAGAACGTACCGGACTTATCGCCCTAATTGGATTGCAACCAAGAGAACTAGGAGATTTCCTTCAATATACTTACCTTTTTGTGAGTTAGACTCACGCAAATTATGAGATTCTCGTATCGACAAAACTTTTGATGGACCTGAAGTTGAAGCAATAGGAGTGATGGTTATGCATCGATAATTACTAGTAAACAGAGTTGTTGATAGGATTGGTACGTTGGAGCGGGATAACTTGAGACTCGGAGGCACGTTATGTGTTGAGAGAAAGAGAGTTGACCGACTCCGGCGTAGTACGTCGTGTACACAAAAGGAATTGTAAGACCGAGTTCCTCACCCTGGAGAGCTCTGATATTGTTCGTCAAAAGGAAGGATGGATCCATCAGGATGTACACCGGCAAGCCGAAAATTTAGCAAGCTAACCGTTACCCGTTATCTAGCATAGACGACCTTTTCGATCAACTACGAGGATATAGCGTTACTCGAAAATCGACCTAAGAACTAGCTACCACCAACTGAAAGTTCATGAGAAGAACTACACGACACACGACCTAGAATTTAGAGAAATAGTGCTTACTTTTAAACTTCTTGATGTGCTATGTGGAGTCTACGTGCAATATGATACTCTTTCAAGACTTTATTACCATTCATGCTCGTTGTCTTTGAAAACCAAATTATGCTTCTGCTATATTTTATTTTTGCTTCCGCAAATGTTTAATTCCCTTTAAATGTTGTAAAACTTATTTATTTTTAAACAATGCAACGAGTTATGATTTTCAAAACGTCCATTAGTGGTCGTTCTCTTGTGCCTTGTGTTCGGATTATGATGACGTCACGCCCTCGGACACGTATTCCGTCCAGGCCCCGTCTGGGGGTGTGACAGATTTGTATCAGAGCTCCTCCCATATGATATGACATGAGTATGAACTCGAACCCGATAATCACCGGAATCCATTCAAAAGATTTAGGAACAAAAATCGTGTCTAACCACTCAGCAGAATCTTAAAGCCTCACTTGAACTACCTTATCTCATTCTTAAGTTATTACTTTTCCCGTGAGCTCCTCCCATTTGTTGACCTTTATTCTGGGGATACTGTTTCTCAAAATGTCCACTCTCCGCATCCCATCACCGTTTGTTATAGTTATTGTTGCTGTGTATTATTATACTTTTGATTCACGACTCCATATGTTTGTGCTATGATTTTCAAATGAATAAAATGAATAAATATTTTGATGAGTAAACGGACGTTTAAAAATGTTTTGAAAGGTTTATTAAGTGTCGAAAGTCTTTGAAAATATTCGTGGAGCTTCTTAATATCAAAACGAAGGTTTAGAAATTTTCTAAAAATGATAAGTCATTGCCGTTGGTTGTTTTATTTTAAATATAGCAAGTTTTTATATATATATATTTAGCGAGCTACGGATTTTGGTTGGACGATAGGGTTTCAATAGTTCGTTTTTGGAGATATAGAAACGATTAAATTAGGGGATGCTGTTAACATCCCGAAACTAAAAACCTTCTTAAAATGGAAACTTTCTATAAATAGTAACTTTTCGTAAGAACGTCGTAACATCTTCATAAACTTAAAAAGTTCGTAAAAAAAAAACATTTCGTTGACTAAACTAAGGCACAAACATATATGGTTGTCTATTTCGTTATTGAACGTTGTGTGCAACGTTCCGTTATTATTATTATTTCTCGTTCTACGGCGCGTCTATTTATTAGGTCGCAATTAGAGCCGTTCGGTTATACTTTGTTCGCATCGTTCGCTTGTGGTGTGTTGAGTCATTCATCCTTGTACTTCCTGAGTAAGTTGAATACTTACATTCATTAGCCTCGTCCGATATTAATCGTCGAACTTTACAGATATCAGAAACTCGACTCCGCCCCTAAACACTTGAAACCCTTATACAGACATACTCACGCGTCTACACTTTCTCCTTTTATGTTTTCACTACTAAGAGACTTTCTCTATAACGCGTTTATATCGATCATAGAACTTGTAATGATATTTTTCCAAAATACCCATTTGATTGTTTATTATAAATCCTAGGTCAAACCTCGCACAAAATTTTATGTTTATTAAGAATATCGAAAAATCGAATTTTGCTAAATAGAGTTATTAACGTCATATCTATAACTGTTTTGTAAAACTCTAAATCTTTCTGCTCACAACTATATCGTTAAAACAAAAATCTAATCCCGGGACGGGATTCCTTTTAAGGGGTAGGTGATGTCACAACCCAAAATTTTCAGAATTTTAAATTACTATTTTTACCCTTTGACTTTATGATTTTGACTTGACTTTTTGATTGTTGACCTTTTTCGGTCACAGAAAAACAATTACCGCGTAGCCGGTAAATTTTCGAAACGTATTTAAATAATAAACCATAATTACTATTATTATTGCTCATTTGCAAATTTATTTTTCAAACTTATTGATTTGAAAACGAGAAGATATATTTTATTCCCAAATTGATTTATCAAAAGCGACCCGCCAAAATGAATTATTAATTATGGGGTATACTAGCGTTTGACATAAAACGACATTCCGGACAACTTTTTAAGTATATTGCCCATACTTGATCCAAGCAAAAATGAACTGAAATAGCCTCGCAAAATTTTGACGCACTCGTACCGAAACCCCCAAAAAAAAAAAAAAAAATAATTAAATTTAAATTTAATTATCACTTTTTATTAAATAAAAATATTTAATAAATTATTTAATTTTTATTCAAAAGCGGTTATTTTAAAACACGAATGTTCAAATTAAAGTTTTAAATTTTACGGACAAAGCTTGCCCGTGACACTCAATGGTACCAAATAAATAAATAATCATAATGATTTTAGTTATATTTTATAAAAACATTTATAAAAACTAGTTACTAGTCGAGTGAATACTCATTTTTTTAGGAAAAACTATTTGGAAATCAATGGCGTAAGTTTCGTAATTTAATTCAATCGTTAACTAGTCCAAACGAGTCCCGAACCATTATTTAACAAAGTTACGTTTTTAGTCCCTCTAGTAATATTTTCATGATACCCCCTTGACTATTCCACACATGCTACTTTGTTTATGTAACTTTTACACTATATATATACCTAGTTAACTAGGGTTTTCTCATTTTTGTGTCTAACCCTAACACACACACTAAGGTTTCCGGCGCCGCTCCACTATTCCGGCCAACCACCGGCCGCCGCACCTCACCTCCGACCACTTGAACCCTCCCGCCACTAACAAACCCCACACCACCATTTTTAACATCACCCTCGCACCACTCATCACCAACCGGCCAGCCGCCCGCTGGCCATCCGAAGACAGCCACTCGTCAACCACCACGCGCCGCCATATCATCATCGCCTCCGCAGCTCCATCTCTACCCCACCAACATCGCAACCATCATCATCTCCTCCCCACCATGTTTACCACCTCATCACCCCGTCCCTATCTTCGTCACCACCACTGCTGCCATACCACAGACGCACGCTACCAGTCACCATCTCCACCCCACCACGACCACCATCCTCTCAGCCTTATGACCTTCATCTCGTGTCACCATCTCCACGAACACCACCATTTTCTGACCACCCTCCGCGGCTCAGCCGCGTACCACCACCACCTCAACCTTTGGATGTTGGCCCCCCCCCCCCCCCCCCCCCCATTTTCCAAATTTGCTGAATTCATTATTATTATTATAAATTTTAAAAGGGTGTTTGTATTCTGTTTTTACCACCCAAAAAGGGTGTTTGGTTTTGTAGATAAACGCCCGTAAAGGTG
Organism: Tanacetum coccineum; assembly: GCA_026074375.1. Taxonomy (NCBI): domain Eukaryota; kingdom Viridiplantae; phylum Streptophyta; class Magnoliopsida; order Asterales; family Asteraceae; genus Tanacetum; species Tanacetum coccineum. The sequence goes on from BQNB010002358.1 coordinate 112,977, forward strand.
TGTTTGGTTTGTGATTTTATTGGCCAAAAAGGGCGTTTGGATCTGCCATTAACGCAGCCATAAGGATGCGTTTAGATTTATGGATTACTGCCTTGAGAGGGTGTTTGGTTTTAATAAAAACCCCAAACAGGGGTGTTTGGTTTCGGGCAGCCATAAGGGAGTGTTTGTTTTGCTGCTCAGCGACCCTTAAGGGTGCGTTTGGGACAGCAGCGCCATTAGGGTGCGTTTAGATTATTAACCCTAATAAGAGTTTGTTTGGTTTTAATTATCTTGTAAATTGTTGATTTCGTTTAGATATATATATATATATAGAAACGCGCTTATATTTTACAACACGGATTGATTAAAGAGGGGAAAACTTTGAGTTTTGTAAAAAAATAAAATAAAATGGAAAACATTGTATAAACGGCAAGGTCATGCCGAAATTTCTAAAAATTGTTATACTTAATAAATTTTCATTAAAGTTTATATTATTTTAGAAACCCAATAAATGGACAAAGTTATATAGTTTTTAAGATTTTAAATAGTAAGTTACACACAACGGACAACAAACGAAAACTACACTTTTACAAACGATACAACTAGTTTACTTAAAACGCGTAACGAAATACTTAATTATAAAATATTATTTTATAATTCTCGACTAATAAACAAAATAATAACTTTTGTAAAGTCTTTAAAACATCATTTATCTAACTCGTTAAGTAAAACTGTGTGATTTATTTTACGCATGAATCTTTTATAATTTAATCGGTTGACTTTTGGGAAAAAGTGTCGAAATATACATATTACCTATTATTTTAGTCACATTTCTATTATAGTAAATTGTTAAAGAATTATAATGGGGTTATACTTTGGTTGTTCTGTCTTTATTATATAATTCACCATATGAATTATATAATTGTTCATTTTTCATATGTAATATATATACGGAATATATTAGGTACTTTGCGTGTGTTTTTCGATTTATTTTATTTAACCAACCACCAAACTCGTCCAACTTGTAATCCAAATCCCTTATCAACGTGTCGCGTTGATGTACTCATCCATTGGTAAACCCAATTCATCGTCCTAAACCAGTGGGATATAACCGTAAAGTTAAGCTACAACTTCTTGGTCGAGCCAATCCGTTCTCCGTTTGTATTGTGATTATTATCTGCATTTCTGCTAGTTGCTCTGCAACATCAAGGTGAGTTCATAGCCCCATTTTACTCATTTTGAATAAATGTTTTATTATATTTTGGGTGAGAAAACATGCTTGTTTACAACTCGTTAATGTTACCGATTTTCAAACTCGTTTACACATTATAATAAATAAAAAAAAAACAAAAAAAAAAAAAAAAAAACTAATTACAAACTTGGTTACTTATTGATATCACACTCTTCTACTTAAGGAATTAAGTACTTAAGTTTGTTATAATATAATGGTTATTCATCATTGGACACAAGTGTTTTCAGTTACCATATCCTATTTACGTGTTGCCTAAGTTTGCTTAACAAACCACGAACTACTGCCCGAATTATCATGAACTGTTAATTTCTCGACCGGAGGACCGGTTGAGGGAGCGCGAGTGAATAAATAGATCTATTGGGACTAATTATCCCTATCCGCTTTGGTTCCACTTAACGAAGAACAAACGGATATATGTCATGTCGATTATACTTTTGGTGGTCTTTGGTTTGGGACACCAGCTTAGGGCAGGAATACTATGCAACAGGATGTAGCATGCCCTGTTGACTAAATTAGCTTCGGTGTCATGAGCTTAGCGCAACAGTATACACTTTTCATGCGATATTGTATCCGTTATAATAGTCGCATGTGCTTTGTACGTGAAGTTATATCTCCTATAACTGTCACGTGCGTACTGTAAACTTGTGGTCCACACTACTTTGGTTGAACGTTTCTGATGATTAAATGTTTTTCGCAATACATTGAGTGAAGCTGTATTCACTAAACGTTTTTGGTCCTCATAAATGTTTTTACTTAAACCTATGAATTCACTCAACTTTATGTTGACCGTTTTAGCATGTTTTTCTCAGGTGCTTAGCTTTGGACTTCTTGATGTGCTATGTGGAGTCTACGTGCAATATGATACTCTTTCAAGACTTATCAAAATATCATACTCGTTGTCTTTTGAAAACCAAATTTATGCTTCCGCTACATTTTACTTATGCTTCCGCAAATGTCTAATTTCTTTTAAATCATATAAAACTTATTTATTTTTAAACAATGCAACGAGTTATGATTTCCAAAACGTCCATTAGTGGTCGTTCTCTTGTGCCTTGTGTTCGGATTATGATGACGTCACGCCCTCGGACATGTATTCCGTCCAGGCCCCCGTCTGGGGGTGTGACATAGAATACATTTCTCTACTAGAATCTAATGGAATTTCAAAATGAAGATATTTTTATTTGAAATTTTTTTCAATTTAAATAAAGAATGCGCTACAGAACGATCTATAAAACAATTGATACCTTTTCATTTCTCAACTAAATTAGGAGTGCTTCTAAAGTCCACTTATTCCCCATACTACAAGTGAAAGGGAAAAAGTAAAGACTACCATTAAAGCAGCCCAAGCGAGACTTACTATATCCATGTGAATTATGTCCCTTATCTCTATGATAGAATTATTCCATTATTGCTCACTAATAATAGTAGAATGAATGGTCCAGATTCAAAAGGGATTCTGGGCGAACACTATTAATGGACCAATAAAATAAATAGATTTTAAATATTCCTATATGATTTATAATTTGTACCCTTTCCCGGTTGTCTCTCTGAAGGAGTTGGGAGATAGTATATTATACTTTTGACGAGGGGTCAAAATTTTTTTGGGCTTTTTTTCTATAAACTATAAAAGGTAAATTATCTATCCAACCTCAATCTAATAATGATTGAATGCCTGAACACTTAGAGATTCTGGTGAGTCTATATACGTAGATTACAGTATAGAAAGTACTTTCCCAACTAGTAGTGGAATTCTCGGCCGGTTATCCAATGTAATTAAAGACCCAATCAATAGTCATTACATTAGCAGTAGAAGGGAATCTGGAAGTCTTGCTTCGACCATTATAATCTTTCTTTTAATTTTAGATTCAAAGATTTCCAATCTTTTACAAAATCCCCGAAACATCAAAAAATAGCGGAATATGATAAGAAATTTAGATTCGTTTGTTGATGAGACGGCACCTGGATTTGAACTGGGGAAAAAGGATTTGCAGTCCCCCGCCTTACCACTCGGCCATACCGCCAAAACGATACACATACACAATAGGATCAAAATTCCCCTTTTTGAGTTGGATTAGTAAACTTGAGTTTATTGTACTTGCATCCCTTTTTAATCCTAATCCTTTTTCTAAATTTATAAAAATTAAAAAAAAATAGTTTTCCCCTTTTTATTGTATTTGATCTACCCCTTCGATTGATTGTATAGTATCTCAAAACACACAAACTTACACTCACTTTTATATTGAAATTTATATTTTCACTCAAAAAGCCTAAATTTATAGGAACCATTAACTATTTATTAAATGAGAATTCATGAATTATTCTTGGATTTGAATATAAATTTTGGTTTGCCTAATGACATAAGAATAATAAAAAAAATTGATACATACTTAATTGATTTTTTTAATCCAAAATCCTTTTCAATTTTCATTATAACAAAAATTATAGGTATATGTAAACCCCAGAACAGATATTCTTATACAGATACCAAATTTGGTATAGTATGTTGCCTATAAATAAAGGAAATTCATTGGAACAAAAAAAGGCCTGGCTAGGTATTGACCGGGCCAGGCCCAAAAGGCACGTCGAACAAAATAAAAGAAAGAAGGTCTTCTTTATTTCTCTTTCTATTTTGATCTTTCGAGCATCTAAATGGAATTGCTAGTTAAATAATAACGATAAAGAATGTGAAAGAAATACTTTCTTTAATCCTTACTTGATGTGTAATGTAACATAGTAAGTATCTTTTTCAATTGGGAGAGAAGGCTGAGTGGACGAAAGCGGCGGATTGCTAATCCGTTGTACGAGTTATTCGTACCGAGGGTTCGAATCCCTCTCTTTCCGTTTCCGTTGATGAGTTTCCATTTTTTCTTTCAAATTTTGCAAACCCCTTTTTAGTTTTTCCTTGTTAAATGTGTGGAATAGCTAAAGTAAAATCTTAAGAAAATGATAAACAAACAATAACCATTAACCAAGGGATCACCTTCAAGCTTTATCCATGGTGTTTCAAGGCAAGATGTGTCTCCCTAGCATGCCTTAGAGTTGGCTAAAAACAAGGGACAAAGAAGATATGTTTAGCATGCTTGTTGAAGTATAATATCACACTTACAACTTCCATGCTTTTCTTACAACATACCATACATCTCTTACATCCTTAAACATTATTTAACAATTAAAAACCATGTCCTAGCCTTCACAAAACCGGACACAACCTAAATGGGTTCAAAACCATTTGATAGTTTGCAAGGATGGTTTCATTTACATGCTTATGCTATATATAGAAGCCATAAAGTAGAGAAAACTCACACTTAACCATTTACAAGAAAATCAAACACAAAAAAAACTCTCCCCATAAGCTCTCAAACTCACACCATACATTTCACACTCATATACATTCATAGTTTTTGCTTTCTCAAATATTACAAGTGTACAAGGTTTGATATTAGGCATATCTAAGGTCATTCAAATTGATTTGGAATCTTGGTTGGTTAATTTCAAGGGTTTACAAGAATAAGAAAACTAGGGTTTTCTTAGGGTTTTCCTGAATAGAAACTAGGTTTTCTTGGTTGATACTAGGGTTTGTGTTATTGGGTATCATCTTGAGGTCTACTATAAACCCTAATTAATCTCTTCAATCAATTCATTTCATATTTTATATAATTGTTATATGGTTAATCATCACCTAGTTATATTTTAAACATGTTTATAAAACATATCAAGTTTATATAAATTCGAATTTTATTTTTTTCATGGTATAAATGATGTTAAAAACATAAAGATATGTTTTATTTAAGGATTTATAAGCAATGGATAATTCATATAATTATTTAGAAAATAATTTTTATTTATTTATCTATATAGTTTATATAAATAAATGAACATGTTAGACATTTTTCTTGGACACTATGGACTATATATGATAGACACAAATTCAAGGACTTAATCTATATACAAAGTGCGTATTGAATTAAAATAGAAGACTTGTAGCAAATTAGTTAAGTTAAAAACTTATAAAAACAAGTTTATAAACTTTTAAATAAAAACCCTAAAAACTTACCGTGTCTTACCATTCAGCAGAACTTTAAGACCTCACTTGAACTACCTTATCTCATTCTTAAAATTTTTAACTCTTTTGCCATACAAAACCATGCATCCACACGAACGTTTGTGGAGCTAACCTCGAGGGGGGGGGGGGGGCTGTCGCTTGTTGTAGGGGGGGGGGCGGTGAATGGGTTTGATTTATCCACGAGCTAACAACTGAGTACGATATGTCGTCACATATCACCAGAGCCATTCCGTGAGCTCCTCCCATTTGTTGACCTTTATTCTGTGGATATTGTTTCTCAAAATGTTCCTCAACTCTCCGCATTCCGTCACCATTTGTTATAGTTATTGTCACTGTGTATTCTTATACTTTTGATTCACGACTCCATATGTTTGTGCTATAAATTCTTTTAAATGAGTAAAGTGAATAAATATTTTAATAAAGATTTTTGATGATTTCGGATATATAAATTGTTCTTGTTGAGGGGTTGTGAGATTTATGAGTTGCAACAAAGATGGCAATGAGGTTTGGCTTGAATTATAGTGAATGTTGTTGATTGGTTTTGGCGTAAAAGAATTTTGGATAGTTTGAAAAATATTGTGGCATTATGGTCAAGTTTTTGGTCAAGTTCATGGGTGATTTATAAAACTATAGTGGTTGGTCCGAGTTTTAAATGAGGGTAAACGGATGTTTAAAAATGTTTCTTAAGGTTTATTAAGTGTCGAAAGATTTTGAAAATATTCGTGGAGCTCCTTAATATCAAAACGAAGGTTTATGAATTTTTCTAAAAATGATAAGTCGTTGCCGTTGGCCATTTCTAAATATGGCAACATTTTATATGTATATTTTGCAAGCTAAGTATTTTGGTTAAACGGTAGGGTTTCAATAGTTCGTTTTTGGAAATTTGGAAACGATTAAAAAGGGGGATATTTAATAACATCCGCGGAAACTAAACACTTTTCAAAAATGGAAACTCTCTAAAAATAGTAAATTTTCGTAAGATCTTTATAAACTTAAGAAGTCGTAAGAATACATTTTGTTGACAAACTAAAGCACAAACATATATGGTTGTCTATTTCGTTACTAAACGTTGTGTGCAACGTTCCGTTATTATTATTATTATTATTTCTCGTTCTACGACGCATCAAAGGTAGGTTAAAGAACTAGCTAGGGCATTTTCACCCGGTCAAGTCAAAATTAACTCCTATTTCTCACCAACGGATTACCCGGTCAAGTCAAAAGTAAGTTGAATACTTACATCCTTTAGCCTTAATCACCGGTCCCTACAGATATCTCTGCCCTAAAATATTTAAACCCTTATACAGACATACCCACATGTCTACACTTTCTCCTTTTATGTTTTCACTATCAATAGACTTCCCTTATAACATGTTATATCAACCACAAAACTTGTAATGATATTTTTCTAAAATACTCATGTTAATGAATTAAATAACCTAGTCAAACTTAGCTAAAATTTTTGTATATTAAGAAGTGTCAAAACATTGTATTTTGCTGAATAAAACTTTCAACGCCATGTTTAAAAAAAACGGATTTGTTAAATCCTAAATATGTTCCTAATCACACAATAGGCTAACAAAAATCGAATCCCGGGACAGGATTCCTTTAAGGGGTAGGTACTGTCACAACCCGCAATTTTCGATATTTTAAATTACTATTTTACCCTTTGACTTTTTGGGTCCGACTTGACTTTTGACTTTTTGACCTTTTACGGTCACATAAAAACGATTACCGCGTAGCCGGTAAAAATTTTGAAACATATTTAAAGGATAAATCATAATTTCTATTATAATCTCTCATTTTCAAATTTATTTTTCTAACTTATTTGACTTGAAAACGAGAAGATATATTTTATTCTCAAATTGATTTATCAAAAACGACCCGCCAAAATGAATTATTAATTATGGGGTATACTAGCGTTCGACATAAAACGGCATTCCGGACAACTTTTTAGTTTTGCCCGAGACTTGAAACAAAGCAGAAAATGACTGAAATAGCCTCGCAAAATTTTGAACACAACTCGTACCGACCCAAAAATAATTAAATTTATATTTATCACTTTTTATTAAATAAAAATATTTAATAAATTATTTAATTTTTATTCAAAAGCGTTTATATAAAAACACAAAGGTCCAAATTAAAGTTTCATTTTTACGGACAAAGGTTACCCGTGTTACCCAAAATAAATAATAAACGTTAAATACATTTTATAAAAACATTTATAAAATACAATCAAGTAAATACTCGTTTTTATCAGAAAAATGATTTGGAAAACAACGGCGCAACTTTCGTAATTTAATTCAACCGTTAACTAGTCCAAATGAGTCCCGAACCAAGATTTATAAAAGTTACTCGAATGTTACATTTTGGCCCCCTTGAAAACATTTACACAATCAACCCTAAACTATTACACCTTTTACATTTCATTTTATAACTTTATTATATATATAAAATTTTTAACTTTTTAATTCATTTTTACAAAATATACACACACACCCATATCCTCTCTCTCTCCCCCCTCCTCTTCCGGTCATCTTCTCCGACTGGATTCCGGCCACCGACCGCCGCCGGTCACCACCTCCGGCCACCAGAAAAGTTTTCCGACGATATATTCCGACCGAGTCCAAAATTATAGATCGGTCGCCGATCTATTCGATCCACCCACCCACGCGCCTTCTCCGCCACCACCACGCCATACACCGCCCTTCTCCGCCGCCTCTCCATACCACAACCGCCACCCTCACCTTTGTCTCCACCATCTCCATCCCACTACAACACCACCCCCATCGTCGGACTCCACCCCGACGACACCACAACATCCTCCCCACAACCGTTGTCACCATCATCAACACCACCTCGCTGCCACTACCACCACGCAACCACCTACACCGCCACCACACCACTGCTGTCACCAACATCACCACCACCGAAACCTTCACCACCGCGGCTGTCACAGCCGCGTACCACCATCACTCCACCTCTTATATTTTTATTTTTATTTTTTTTACATAAAGGGTGCGTTTGGTTGTGTGTTTAACAACTTTAAGGGTGTGTTTGGTTGGTTGTAAAACAGCACCGCGAAGGGTGCGTTTTGTTTCAGGATTAGACCCACATAGGGTGCGTTTGGCTGCAACAGCAGCTAGGGACGTTTGGTTTTTCTGTTTTGCAACCATTCAGGGTGCGTTTGGTTTGGTAACAACCAACATCGGATGCGGTTGGTTTTGTAAAAGTCCGCACAAGGGTGCGCTTAGGTTTAAAATATATAGGGTATGTTTGTTTGGCTGCGTAACACAGCCACAAGGCTGTGTTTGTTTATGTGGTTTAACCACAGCGGGTGCGTTTGGCAGTGGGTACAACAGCTCGAAAAGGGGCGTTTGGTTCGCTGTCTAACCGCCCCTAAGGGTGCGTTTGGGACAGCAGCCCCAATAAGGGGTGTGTTTGGTTTTATCTATTTTGTTTCCTTACCGATCTTATCTAGATATATATATATTAAAAACGTGCGTATTTTTTTCTAAAAATCTTTATACTTTAGTAAAATTTCAATAAAGTTTTATACAATTGTTTAGAAACCGATAAAATGACAAAAGTTATTTATTTTTTGAGATTATAAAAGTGTTATTTTACAATTAAATCGGTAAATAAACGAAAACTCATACTTTTATAAACAAGATAACTGTTGAGTTAAACGCGTAACGAAATACCTAAAATTAAAAGATATAATTTTATAATACCTAACAATAACTTTTTAAAGTCTTAAAAACATCATTATCTAACTCAGTAACTTTAAAACGAGTAATTTACTTTACGCAATAACTTTTATTAATTTAAGTGGTGTCTTTTGAAAACGCGTCGAATTATATTATTACCATTATTTTAATCACGGTTCTTATATAATACTTGTAAGTATTATATACTACGACTTTTCTTTTTAAACCTTTGTCTTCATTATATACTTTACCATATGAATTATATAATTGTTCATTGTTCATAGGTAATCTATATACGGAATATATTACATATTTTGCGTGTGTTTTTCGATTTATCTTAATTAAACCAACCACCAAACTCATGCCCAACTTGAAATCCAAAACCTTATCAACGTGTCGCGTTGATGCCTCATCCATCGGTAAACCACATTCCATCATCCAAACTCATGGGATTTAGCTTAGTTAAGTTAACGGCAACTTCTGGTCAAGGCCGGTTCCGTTCTCCGTTTGTGCTTTTATTATTATTGCATTTTCTGCTAGTTTGCTCCTGCAACATCAAGGGTGAGTTCATAGCCCCTCATTTGACTATTTTGAATAAATGTTTTATTATCTTTTGGGGTGAGAAACATGCTCGTTTACAAACTTGTTTACGTTACCGAATTTCAAACTCGTTTACACACTAATTACAAACCTGGTTACTTGATTGATATCACACTCTTTCTACTTATGGGATTAAGTATTTAAAGTTGTTATGAATAAAACGGTTATTTCTTCATTGGACACAAGTGTTTTCAGTTACCATAACCTATTTACGTGTTGCCTAAGTAGCTTAACAAGACCTACTCTGCCCACTTACATGAACTGTTAATTTCTCGACCGGAGGACTGGTTGAGGGAGCACGAGTGCATAGATAGATCTATTGGGACTAATTATCCCTATCCGCTTTGGTTCCACTTGACGAAGAACAAACGGATATATGTCATGTCGATTATACATTATGGTAGTGCTTGGTTTGGGCATCCGCTTTAGGGCATGAATACTACTTTGCAACAGGAGTAACACAGTGACTAATATTATGCTCGGAGTCAGACTTAGCGCAACAGTATACCCTTTTCATGCGATATTGTATTCGTTATAATAGTCGCATGTGCTTTGTACGTAAAGTTATATCTCCTATAACTGTCACGTGCGTACTATAAACTTGTGGTCCACACTACTTTGATTGAACGTTTATGATTATTAAATGTTTTTAGTAATACATTGAGTGAAGCTGTATCACTAAACATTTTTGGTCCTCATAAATGTTTTTACTTATACCTATGAAATTCACTCAACTTTATGTTGACCGTTTAGCATGCTTTTCTCAGGTGCGTAGCTTAGACTCTGATGTGCTAGGAGTCTACGTGCAATATGATACTCTTTCAAGACTTATCAAAATATCATACTCGTTGTCTTTTGAAAACCAAATTATGCTTCCGCTACATTTTACTTACGCTTCTGCAAATGTTTAATTTCCTTTAAATATTGTAAAACTTATTTATTTTAAACAATGCAATGAGTTATGATTTTAAAAACGTCCATTAGTGGTCGTTCTCTTGTGCCTTGTGTTCGGATTATGATGACGTCACACCCTCAGACACGTATTCCGTCCAGGCCCCGTCTGGGGGTGTGACAAAAAGTATGTATGCAACTGCATAAAACTAAGTAGGATGCGATCTGTTGTTGTAAACAACATTGCCTAGAAGTCGATTATGTATTATGTTTGGGATAGTTAATAGACTTCTATAATAACTCTTATGCAAACAACCACTTTTAATGTAGCATTTTATCACATTTGGTTCTTGATTAAATTTTTTTCATATCTTTGGAATACAAAGACTTGCAATTGATTAAAATTTAACAAAATATCATAAGTGATAACACACACACAAAAAGAAAAATTATGATATCACAAGTTGGATCTACACCAAAAACCCCAAACCCCTAACCACTTGGATAAATACCAAAAATCCTAAACACCAATGAGATCTACACCAAAAATACTAGACCCCTATCCACTTAGATCTATACCAAAAACTCTAAACCCCTAACCATTAGGATCCATACAAAAAACCCTAAACAACTAACCACTTAGATCTATACCAAAACCCCCAAACCCCTAACCACTTAGATCTATACTAAAAGACCTAAACAATTAACCAATGGGTATAATATCATAAGAGATATACAAAGAACTTTAAAATCTATACGAAAAACCCTAAACCCCTAACCACTTAGATCTATACCAAAGAAAAATAAACACCCAACCACTTGGATCTATACCAAAAACCCTAAACCTTAAACCATAAAACCTAAACCCTAAACCATAAAACCTAAACCCTAAACCTTAAAACCATAAACCCTAAACCCTAAACCCTAAACCCTAAACCATAAACCCTAAACCACTAACAAATAGGTATAATATCACAAGTGATATAAAAATAACTTTAAAATCTATACCAAAAACCCTAAACCCCTAACCACTTGGATCTATACCAAAAACTCTAAACCCCTAACCACTAGGATCTATACCAAAAACCCTAAACAACTAGCCAATAGGTATAATATCACAAGTGATATACAAATAACTTTAAAATCTATACCAAAAACCTTAAACCCCTAACCACTTGGATCTATACCAAAAACCCTAAACACCTAACCACTTGGATCTATACCAAAAACCTTAAACACCTAACCACTTGGATCTATACTAAAAACCCTAAACCCCTAACCACTTAGATCTATACCAAAAAAAACTAAACACATAACCAGTTGGATCTATACCAAAAACCTAAAGTTTAAACCATTAACCCTAAACCCTAAACCCTAAACCCTAAACCCTAAACCACTAACAAATGGGTATAATACCACAAGTGATGTACAAATAACTTTAAAATCTATACCAAAAACCCTAAACCCCTAACCACTTGGATCTATACCAAAAACCCTAAACACCTAACCACTTGGATCTATACCAAAAACCCTAAACCCCTAACCACTTGGATCTATACCAAAAACCCTAAACACCTAACCACTTGGATCTATACCAAAAACTCTAAACCCCTCACCACTAGGATCTATACCAAAAACCCTAAACAACTAGCCAATGGGTATAATATCACAAGTGATATACAAATAACTTTAAAATCTATACCAAAAACCCTAAACCCTTAACCACTTGGATCTATACCAATAACCCTAGACACCTAACCATTTAGATCTATACCAAAAACCCTAAACATCTAACCACTTGGATCTATACCAAAAACCCTAAACATCTAACCACTTGGATCTATACCAAAACCCATAAATCCTTAACCACTAGGATCTATACCAAAAACCCTAAACAACTAACCAATGGGTATAATATCACAAGTGATATACAAATAACTTTAAAATCTATACCAAAAACCCTAAACCCTTAACCACTTGGATTTATACCCAAAACCCTAAACACCTAACCATTTGGATCTATACCAAAAACTCTAAACCCCTAACCACTAGGATCTATACCAAAAACCCTAAACAACTAGCCAATGGGTATAATATCACAAGTGATAATTCTGTGACTTTTTATAATCCTCTCTTCGATTCTAATGATGATTTTACCTCTAGTAATAACGAGTCACTTCCTAAGGAGAACGTTCCAGAGGAAAATTTTAAAATTTATTCGAACCCTCTTTTTGAATTTGATGAAGAGTACATCTCTAGTGACATAAATCCTCTATATAATGAGGTGTTAGAGGACATCGATCGCGAGAACTCTCTCCTTGCTATTAATGAGCCGGCTTTGCTAGTCACACCTCTTTCCGATGCTAATGAGGATGTGTGTTTCGACCCAGGAGGCGATATTGATGAGATCGATGCTTTTCTAGATATTGATGTTTCTGCGGATATTGAGGACGGTTATCATGATTCGGAGGGAGACGTAATCTATCTTGAGTGTTTGCTTACTAATGATACAACCCTTAATCTTC
>BQNB010002359.1:5127-26946 GCA_026074375.1 Tanacetum coccineum
ACGTTTTGGAACTGACAATTTGATTATTATAACTTCAAGTTGCAAGTGTATATAATGTGTGGATAAACAGATTTTGCTTTTATAAACTTACCTATTTATCCCTTATTTATGTATAATATGAAAGCCTTTCCATTTCACATACCGTCTATTCTTATTATCACAAGAAGTTCCATTTTAGTCAATTTTCTCTATTAATTTCTTAGACAATCAGAATTAGACAATTAGTTTTCTTTTTCTCTAGTAGATCTTCAAATAGCAGAAGCACGTCGAAACACCATTATCTACATCCCATTTACTACAGCTGACTATCTGATTCTAGTTATTCAATACCACATAATCACTTCCAAAACATCAAAACAGTTCCCTTAACTTTCAGCCTTAATCAACCTAAACATTACTATAGCATGTGTATGTATTTTTGTTAATATACTTTTAGTAATTTGAAAACATTACAAAATTAGAGCACTTACATTTCAGCATTCTTAGCAGCAAGAACTCCGGAAGGGGCATCTTCAAAAACAAGAATCTTAGAAGGATCTACCGATTCACCCTGTTCCATACACACATTTGGACAAAAATTAGTTTACGATTACTTAGTACAAGCAATTGCTCAAAACAGTTTCAGAAATAGATTCACCTCAAATCTTCTAGCTGCTGCAAGAAATATATCAGGTGATGGCTTGCCTTGTTTAACTTCAGGATCATCACCCATGACAATATGATGCATCAATGAAAATATCTCACCATGCCTTTGTGTTTTCAGAGCAAAGTGTCGTTTATGAGTACTGGAATCACATACGAAAAAAAATTAAGATTGTTGATAGCTTTTAACTGGATTTACTTTTTCCAAGCCCCTTTATTTTGAAGCTAATACAGAGTATAGAAAGATTTTCCCTACCCTGTTGCGACACAAATTGGCACTCCTGTGGCATGCAGATGTTTGACTAAACGGCCTGCACCTACATTTAGTTATTGAAAATTGTAAATATTAGAAGATAATATTTGATTATTAGCTCATATACAGCAAAGTGGTGCTACATATATAAGCTCGTAGACAAGTAAAATAGCGTCGTATAGATGGTATTTGAGAAAAAAACTTTACCAAAGAGAAAATAAATTCAGTTGATGTAAAATGCTTCCAAAATTACATGGGATAGAATTGCACATTACTTTTTGTAATCTACTATATAATAACTTTGTTGAATGAAACTAAAGGTTATATTTTCGTAAAGAGGTCCGAGGGGTCAAAAATCGCCCAAACATGGAAAAAAAGTGTTATTCCTAGTACAAGATTGTTATTCAGTTAAGATATTTTTGTAATCAAATAATACATACTATTGATTTATAATATATTCAAAATACATGGACAAAAAGTGTTTCCTGTCAACAACCCAACCCACCCATTTCAGCCTGTATCATAAATAGTTAAATACTTTATTTGACAAGCTACCCAACTCGCTTGACTTGCCCAACTTTTCATCTCTAGTCAAAACGTGCAGTACCTGGCATGAGTTCACTTGTAGGGAACATTTCCTGCAGCATAGCTTCTCGTTCTACCAAGAAATCTTCAGCTGTAAGTGAATCACTAATTCCAGTCTCTTCTACAAACACACGTGCAGCTTCTATTGCTTTCTTCCCCATCATCTTTGCCTTTAAAGACCAATCAAAAGTTTTGTTGAATCTTGAAAGTATAATTTCTTGAACTTCTGTATAGAACTTCTCCGTATCTGCCATTACAATATTCTATGTCAAAGTTTCCTAAACCTGATACCTTAGATTCACAAATACAGAGGAGTGAGAGGACCATTAACGAGTTTGACAGCAGTGGCTTATTTCCTGCATGGGTTTCTAATGATTTACAAATCCTAACATATATAATGTTTGATACACTTAGAGCTGTAAAACAATATTACCATGATCTCTAGATCTACCAAGTGGCGGTCACTGGCATAATCTAACTTACTTAATAAATGTAGAAACCTAAACTTTTTTCTTATATCATCTGAAAGTGTAATTATAACCTCTCATATCTACATTTTACTTCTTATAAGCAGAAAAGAGAACATGGAAAGGAATATGTGTTTAGTACAAGCTAACGCCTACACTAACTGCAGATCACGCAAACATGACAGCAGCAAAAGACACGTCATGGGCTCATGGCACATGATGTGTGTCGGCTTTGAGACGCTATAAATTTTATTGTGAAACTAAGTTGGACGTCATCGGTCATTCATGTTTATCAGAAAAACCTATACTTTATTATGACAAACAAAATGAGATACAGTACTTCCTGAATGCAAGAAACAGTAAAAAAAATTGATTATGAACTATGATTGTTATAATATTCCATTTCACAAAAATATTCTTGTTCAAATTAGATACAGATTACAGAAAGCAAACACCAAACGTATGATACCACTTGACGCAATGCACTTTGCTGTCTTGGTGTTTATTGTAGAAGAAAAAACCATTTTTGAAAGAACAGTGATCAGTAGAAACGAAAACCAGAAGAAAACGCTAACGGAAACATATCGATAGATGAGTGGAGAAGCAATAAATTGGAATTGTTGTGATCAGAAAAACGAGTAGATACCCAACCATAGTCCAAATCCTCTACTAAAAATACTTGTTGAGTTCAAATCCCCAAGTTTAGTGGCAAGTTTGTACTTTGTGTTATCATTTTTATCTCACATAGCTCATGCAGCAAATTCAAGGGAAATGATGTAGCCTTAAGAGACCCTTTTAAAAATATCAGAGTTTTCATTATGATGCAAAGATTCCATAACCGGCGCATTACATTGAGCCACCATCTAGTATCAGTATAAACTTTAAATGTGACAAACCACCAGGCGAAAAAAACTGTCATGCCATGTTCCATGATGCCCATACGGCAAGTTTGACTAGTATCTTAGCAGAATTAAATGTCACTTATCTTGGAGCCAAATATATATGATCCTGCTACACCTTAAACCTACTATTTGACCATTACCACTGAGTATAAACCAGCTCACATACCGTTTTTTGTGTAAATAGCAATTTGTGCAATAGTTATAGGCACTAAGATTTACTATAGTCAACGTTGCACATCAAGTGTTGACTGTTTATACAAGATATTTACCACTAACTTTCCTCGGCCTTTGGTTTCTTTAACTCGTCAAGGGTCTTACGGTTGGTACTAACTAAAGAAAAAGAGTCATCTATCTAAGAGTAGGCGTGGAGAGCTTTTTGCCCCATTCCTAACATAGAGGTCAGGTCAGCTAGCATATGTTAACGGATTCTATACATTTTTTTTTATTTGGAAACTTAAATTCAGTTATCTATATTGAACTCCATAACAAATACAGTACAACTAACAAAAAAGTGTTGTGAAAAACTGTATTTGGAATACAATTTTGGTTTTGTCAAATCTTATCTTTGACCTCAACATCAACATGCTTCGCTCTAAATGCAAGATTTTGGATATTGAATACAATTGAACAACAGATTAACATGAATCCTCGTTAAAATGTCCCCAATCTCATCAAATCATCTAAACTAAATGTGAATTAAGTTCAAATTTACAACTGCGTATGTCTGAAACTACAAAAAGACATCATAGTATCATACATTGAACGTAAGTGCGTTTCAATAAAGATCTGAAGTTTATGAGACTTGGCTAAGCACTAATTCATTACTTTGCTGACTATGAGCGATAACTTTAAATAACATAACTCGCTTTAGAAGTATTGGGACCTCGTCTTGAAGATGCAAAAAATATATTTATGCAGTCATAGGCTATGTTTAGCGCGGAGCATGTTTGGATGACAAGTTTAAGCTTCTATTTTGAAAAAAAATAAGGTCCTAAGCAATGAGCTTAAGGTTCTATTCTAAAACTAATGGGGCCATTTGATAGAAGAAAATTACAAAATACCCTCTAATTTATCGCATATCCTGTTTTGCCTTTATGTTTTGTGTCTTTTTATGTCGTTTTACACATTCCAGCAAAATTACAAATTTACAACTATGTTTCCAAACACCTGTATAGTGTATTAGTGTATACATATAAAAGCCCCAGCCTCTGCCTTCTAGCCAAATGTGCACTAAATTAACCAAAGTCAACAAAAAAAACAAATATGCAAACCAACTGCCTCTAAAAAGAGCTACAATTCGACTATCTGGATCAACTCAAACTATTTTCATTATCAAATCTATCACTTGTATCCGAGAAACATATTAAACTTGTTAACAAAGACTTATACTTGACCTCAACTTCATAGCATGCCTCCTTAGTACACCCCAACGAGCAACAAGAGTAGCGATAAATGCATATATAGTTTAACTAAAATCGCTATTGATTCTACAGATTACAAATCTAAAAGAGTTTACAATGAGAGTTGTTTAGGAAAATGTATAAGGTGTAAACAAAATAACGGTTGCAACTCAGCAACTAATCTTTCATAAAATAACATAAAACAAAAATACTGCAGCAGTTAGTAGTTGCTTAGTTAGTCGGCGAAAAGCAAACTTAGTTTATACTGTATTAAACTCAATGGTTTTGATGAAATCATATATTTATTTCCGGTATATAACACTAACTGCAGAATTGATATAATTACTAAAACTAGTTCATATTCAAAATAGGATAGGATTTACATAGATGTGAACTTGTGAAGGCAAACGAGCAACTTTTTGGATTGCAAAACTAATTCTTTTGAAAACAAATAACATTACTATGCATTGGACTCTATATGTTCAAAACTATATGTTATAAATGACAGCCACTTGTATATGGTATACTAAAAAGACATGACACATTACAAGTGTTTATTAGATCTGAATATATGAGACTTGACTAAAAAGCATTGCGTGATAGAATTAAAGAAAAAAAAGTTAAATGGTTGTTGACTGACCGAGCAAAAGACCGTCCATATCGAAGATGACATGAGTGATTGACTTGTTTACCGGAATCCATTGACGAGTGTGTTGGGTTCGACATTTTTGCTGATTGAGATAATGATGAGCTTTTTCGTGATTGGAAGTGGACTTGTGTTTTGCTGATACAAAATCTGGGAGTTTGCGTGGCGCATATAATTAAACTTAAGATTTTGTTGGGTTTTAATAATATCATCTTGTCTTTCTTTCTTTCAAATTTTAAAAACTTGTTTGAAAGCTATATGCGATTAAAATAAAACTAGCAGGGTAACCGCGTGTTGCGGCCACGGGTACCTTGTGACGATTTCATGACGGGTATTTGTGACGATTCATCGGAGAAATTGATTTCGGTTCTTCTATTTGTATCGGTTCGACGGGTGTTCTCTGGTTCGTTTTCGAACGACTTTTATTAGCTAGCCGAACCGGTGGCGACTACGGTTCCCGGTTAAGCCCGTTGGTTCGGTCCGGTTTTCAAAACTATATGTACCATCAATTTGTTAGCATATAAATGTATAAAGATTTGTGTATTTTATTAGATTGTACAATGTGTATAATAACATATTCTTTTTCACAATTTTGATCACCAAGAGGACACTTATCCCTTTGGTTTTTCTGCCCCTATGAGGTGTGATATTAGTGGGATAATGTGAGTCCCAAACTGAACAGATCTTTGCAGTCTGATAAGGGTGATAGCCAACTTGTATAAATACAGATTGACTACAGAGAAAACACTGACTATGAATACTTATTGTATATGCGAAATCTACACAATAGTATTAAGAAGAATAATGAATACTAAAATTTGATTTCTATTAATCTGCTAATATGATTACAGATTACTAACTATGAGATATGATTGTATGAGATGAGATCTGTGTGTTATCAATAATTGTCCTCTCTCTAATGCCGTAGGGTTCCTTTTATAGACCAAGGATAAACCCTAACAGGCTTACAAAACGCGTAAAATATAATACATATCTTTTCCTACAATATCTCATACATATCTCTTAAATGGTACTAACTATTTTATACTAACGGTACTAACTATCTGAGCAGTACTTAACACTTTGTACTGTCAGTACTAACTATAACTAGCGGTACTAAGTATATATCTAACGGTACTAAGCCAGGAATACACAATTCCCAACAATCCTCCCCTAAACATGATTGTTAAACTTGTTTAACTTCATGTTTCTTCAGGTTAATCTTCTTAAGTTCTTGTAGGATGTATCCAAACACTTTAATACATCTTGATCTGATCTTTAAACACTTTCCATCTTCATCAACATCTTTAGCTATCCATCTTTATCAGCAACATGTCTTTGCAGCAACAATCCAACTAAGTTGGCTTTATAGTTTTTGGCAAACTACTAGCCATGAACGGATTTGATTTTCCTTTACTAGTAGCCATTTGCTCTGGGATAGTCAACTCTTTATTGAAAAATATGGTGAGTTAATTACCATACAGTTTTTGGTAAACTGTCAACCATCAACGGAATTGATTTGTCTTTACCAAATACCGTTTGCTTTTGGACTAGCCAATGCTTCATTGCCATAACATGGTGCATTGATAAACCATATAGTTTTTAGCAAACTATCAGCTATCAACAGATTTGAGTAGTCTTTACCAAGAACTGTTTGATCCTGGACTAGCCAACTCTTAACCATGAAGCAAGGTGAGTTGAAAACCCTACAATTTTTGGTAAATTGTCAACCATAAACGGATTTGAGAAGTCTTTACCACAAGCCGTTTGCTTATGGACTAGCCAGTTCTTATGCCTATTAAGCATGGTGAACTGATGACCATTTGTTGTGTGGTGGTTAGCCAACACTCAATCCCTTCTCATTTCCATTTACAGCATCAATTCTCATCAATCTGTTGCTTAATGAATCTGATCAAATCTAAGGCAGCAGTACTTTCTCTTTCAACTTCCAATCCAAGATCAAGCATCCTTTGCAATAAATCCTTGGAAAGAGGATATCTTCTTTCAACTAACATATGGATGACTGTCCCATCTTTAAGTTCTAGTATGTAAACTCCACAAGCTTCATACAATCTCCAAGTGACAATCTCCCAATCTTGTTGATCATCCCAGAAATCACTTTGATCATTTTCTTCTTGTGAGGATTCCATCATTATCTTCAAATCTCCCCAAAGAATTAACTTAATTTCTTCTAATGTAAGTTCTAAGTACTGCTCCATCACTAAATCATACAGGTGAAATAAATCTTGCCTATCAAATATATGCAATACCTCCAATAGACAGTTGAATGCTCTGAAGTTCCCATTGGCTCTGTAGATAACAAGATAGTCCCCATCTGGTGATGATACCTTGTTTAACCTAGCAATAACAGATTTAGTCTCCATAACTTCAATATCAATTTTACTGTCTAAAGGAACAATCTTTAGGCATTTCCTATGTTCATCTTCACTGTCAACATCTGACTTCTGTCTTGGCTTTTTCCTTGCAATCATCTTTATATGACCACATTTTCTCTTCTTTGTACCCTGCTCTGCTACATCTTGCTTTGCAGGTACCTCAGTTGTGTCATCTTTCTTTGGAGTTTCTTCAACAACCCTCTTCTTTAAACTCTTCTGATCAGGGTCTTTTACTCCTTCATTCATCTCCTTAATCCTTCTTTCATCCTCAGTGGAACCAACAGCAGTGAAACTTTCATCAAACCTTTTCACTTTCTCATATAAAGCTTGTATTTCTTCAAAAGTTTTGTTCTTCAGGTCTGAGTGTTTCTTGTTTCCAACAAGTTTCAAGTAAGTCATCATCTAATTCCTTAACTAAGTTCTTGTAGGAGGTTTATTTCTGATTGCAATAGCTCTTTGTTCTGCAAGAAACCTTCTTTGAGCTACAATTGTATCATGAAGGAATTTTGCTCTCTCTTCCACAGTGAACTGCTCTCTCTCTTTATCTTGAAGTCTTATAGCTAGAAGTCTATCAGCTTCAATTCTTACTTGAATAAAATCTTACTCATTTGAAAGGGAAGCCTTTATAGCTTCTTCTTCAGCTAGCTTTTTAACTTCTTCTTCTGATTCCCAATCTTCTTGTACCTTTCTAGCCATCTCTTCATCCCTAGCAAGTTGCTTAAACTTCTTTTCAGTTTCAAGAATACCTTCAGATGCAGTATCAGACTCATCTTCTTCTTCAATTTTCTTTTTCCCTTAATCTTTTGGATCAATCTTTAGAAGAGGCTTTAAAGTCAATAATGATCTGGTTGAAGTAGGGGGTCTATCAGTTTCCTCAACATCCTTAAGCTCTACTCCTTTTTCTTTAAGCTTCTCCTTGTTCTGACTCATTATGATGAGTACTTGAGCAATAGTCTCATCATCTCCAAAAGTTGTAGGAGTAGGTGTTGGAGTTGTTAGAGTAGCACTTCTTCCTTCAGCTTGATCAACAGTACCTTCATCTGGTCCATCAGTACTATCTTTTTCTTTGTCTGTACTAACTTTTTGCTTGTCAGTACCTTCATCTGGTCTGTCGGTACTATCTTTTTCCTTGTCGGTACTAAGTGCATCTTCAGTACTAACTTCCTTTTCCTTCCTTTGCTTCTCTTCATGCATCACATATCTTGTCCTCCCCATTTCTTGAGCATCCTCAGTCTCCATATTGTCAATTTCATCATCAAGCTCATCAAAAGCTTTATCTTTATAGACTGTAGATTCAGCCTTGGTAGATTTCCTCCCCTGTTTTGATACAGACTCCTTTTGCATCCATGTTTTCTTCAAGGATTTCTTTCCTGCCAATCTTTGCTTCAAGGATACACTCTTCATCCAAGCTCTGTGGTGTGTGATAACAGGTTTGGCTTTCTTCTTAAGCTTCTTGATACGTGCCTTCAAGTGTTGAATTTCTTTGGCTTGACCTATAACCTGTGTACACAAAGAGATACAAAGATCATACACGCTTTGGAGTGTCATGTCACCCGCATTCCCTGAAAGGGATTTATCACTAGATGACTGACCTCCATGATTCCCACCAGAATCCTCTGGAATGGAATCAAGAATATGAGTAGTAGGTGAAGGTCTAGGTGATGGGTCAGACTGAGGCTTGACATTGGCTTCACTTAGGTGAGGAGGAGAGGGTGTAGGTTGTGGTTTAGATGGTCTTTCTAAAGTGGCACCCTCATCCTCAGTTGGTTGTACCAACATAGAAGCAAATAAAGGTATGACTTTCCCTGAAAAATGTTTACCCTTTTTAACCATAAAAGAGAAAACTTTACTTGTCAAAGCATTTACAGGAAAATGGCCTAAAGGTACTGGCACATTCATTAGCTGTTTATCTAAAAAGATTGAAATGAAACGTGGATACATAACAAACTTTTTCTTTGCATCTAAGTGTCTAAGCATACCATCAAAAATTAATTTAGAAAAATTATATTTCTGATTAGATGTTAAGCAAATTACAGCAGTGGCAATGTTAGTGGGAATTTGATCCCAAGAGGTGCTTTTTGAACTAATACAATGATTCATTGTATGAAAAAGAAATCTCCATTGGGGTGAAAACAAAGCTTTGTTAAATGTTAGAACAGTTAAATCCCCCTCATAACCCATGAGCTGTATAGCATCAAATATAGCCTGATTTGGTAGAGAATCTATCCCATCGGCATCATCAAAAAGAAGATCACTTCTTATTGATGCTTCAGAGATAGACACAGGCTTGCCAGCTACTTTGGCAGTAATATACCTAACATTGTTGATTATTTTGGATTTAGCAGACATCCAAAACTGTTCAACAAATGTAGTAGAGACTACTGGACTTACAGTGAGAGCATTGTGAATGGAGCTTCGCGCAAGAAAGTCAATAACCTCATGAAACTCTGCATTCCCAGCAGTCTTTTCCAAATATGCAACCATGTTGTGTTTAGGGCATGATTCAAGAACAACCATGATTGGAGATCGTCGGTGAGTGAGAGATTAGGGTTAGGGTTTGAATGAAGGAAAGTATTTGAAAGAGATTACGTGAGTGAACTGTGCAATTGAGATGGGTTTATATAGGTTAAGCAAACCTAAGACTCAAGAAACCGTTTCATTTACACTTTTATACCCTTGGCGGTATTTCTCATGTCTTTAGCGGTGTTACTTCTTTGCCCAAAGTACTAACTTTGCACTGTCGGTACTAACTTTTGCCAACCAAAGAATGAACAATTTTTGCATTTATTTAGTTGTGCTTCCAGTACCAATCTATAACTCTTCCAATGACTCTCTAAACCAAATAACATCCATGAAAATCAGCACTATAGTCAAGATTCTTCTGCACAACTGAAACACTTCATATAAAACTATCAACAAATCATTTTGCCTCTCACTTAACTATGCAGCTTATGGATTTATCATCCCAATAGTAACAACCAAGAACTGAAACCTGCTAACATCAAATGCCTTGGTTAGAAGATCAGCTTACATGGTGCTAGTATGTATTTTTACAACATTGGATTAGTTTCTTCTCATTGCATCCCATAATAAAGTGGTGCCTAATTGCTATATGCTTTGTTTTGAGTGATCTATGGGATTCTTTACAATTCATATGTACTTTCATTATCAATGTGATCTTTGTGTTATGAGACTGATCACATATTCTACATTTGATTTTGAATCCATAAAACTTGCCCACAACAATTTGCAGCAGCAACATATTCTGCCTCTGTAGTAGAAGTAGCCACAATTGTTGCTTTTTGCATTGCCAAGAAATAGTCTCTGCAAGAAAATGACAACCTCTTGTTGTGACTTTTCCTGTAAGATTTGCTCCGCATAAGTCACTATCTGAATAGGCTTTCCCAGGTCAAAATGAGGACACTTTAGGATACCAAAGGCCGTTTGGGTTGCCCTTTAGATACCTAAGATTCTCTTAACTCACTTATGGAGGTCTTTGAGTTGACATGAAACCTAGAAACAGCACAATAAAAATACCACAATAAAGACTGCAAACATAAATATCAGGCCTAGAAGCACAGTCAAGTAATTAAAGAGCCAATCATGGATCATAAAGGTGATATTTTTCAACATCATAGCTTCTCAACCTTGACTAAAGCTTCATGGGTCTTAATTGGTGCTAGCAGTTTTTACAATGGCAAAATTAATCTTTTTTTATTCAGGATTTTGCAACATACTATCATGACTATAAAAATACCACTCTTCTTTCTGTTTGACTTGTATCTAGAAAGAAGGTGAGCTCTTCCCATAGAACTCATTGAAATCTACTCTTCTTTAATACCTCAAATTCATCACACAAGATTTTCTTGTAGAACACAAAAATAATTACATCCACCATTAAACTTGCAATAAATTATATTTTTTGTCCATTTTTGATGATAAGAGCTCTTGTCAAACAGTTTCCTCTTCTGTATCCATTTTTCACAAAAAAGTAGTTAAAGTAGCATTGCAGGCTCTTGGAGCTTGGTGTAAACCCCAACCCCCCCATATAAGAGCTTTCATATCGTTGTAGACCTTTTTAGGATCTTTAGATCTACTACAACCTAACGGTTGAGACACATAGACTCCTCATCAATTTTCCCATACAGGAAGGCACTTTTCACATCCATTTGATAGACTATGAATCCCATGTAAGAGGCAAAGGCTAAAAGACCTAATGGCTTCAATCCGGGCCATAGGAGAAAACACCTTCATAATATTATCCTTCCGCTTGCCTTGTCTTGAGCAACTAACCTTGCCTTATTTCTAACACACTTCCTCTCTCAATCCTTCTTATTTCATGAACCTATTTTGTTCCAATTGCCTTCTTACCATAAGCAATCTACAAGAATCCAAACTTTTTGAATCTTGAATTGCAGCAGTTCTTCCTGCATAGCATCAACCCATTTCATCTCAGTGCTTCAGAGATCTTCTTGGGTTCATTTTGAGACAAGAAACAAGCAAATAAACAATGCTGGACGTCCTTATGATTATTTCTCCTTTGCTTTTGAATATAGCTGACAAAAGCATGGGCTCCAGAACTTTTGGTCACTTTGCTTCTTGTTTGAACCGCTGATTATGGATCTCTAAGAATTAGAGTTGAAGGATGGATAGAGTTAATCATTGATGTGGGAATAGGACTGACATTCACAACAGGTTCTAAATTTGTGAAGTCAGCCACTGTGCCCTCATCATCATAAGATGAATTGGTAAAAATACCATCAGTAGGATTGGCATAAATTTCCTCAAGTGCGGGTATTTCTAAATCATCTTGGTCAGTATTGGTTAGATTAGTGAAGGATAGTCCACCATAAGGACTGGCAGTACTAACTGGTGTGCTAGCAGTATTAACTATGTTAGTACTGCTAGCTTTAGCAGGCTCCTACTTGAAAAAGCAGACATCATCAGTATCTTTGGCCAAAACTCTTCCTGAGTGCTTCAGCTGCATAATAGTATCCTGTTCTTGCCTTTAAGTCTTTACAAGTGTTTCCAAGAGATTGATCCTCCTTATCTACTTGCTAAAAATCAGGATGCTTAGTAGGTTCTTCACCTGCTTTTGAGCTCTTGACAGTTGAAGAATAAGAAGACCATATTAGCAGTACAAAGTAGTCCTGAGCAGATTCAGCTTCTTTTTCAGAATCACATGCATTAATAATATCTTCTGTACCTGCATTTTTATTAGCTTCTTGTGGACCTGCATGTTTGTTAGCTTGATTCTTGATTCACAGGTAGTAATTCATTTGAATTAGTTAAATAATCAAGATCAAACAGCCAAGTTGGTCCTTTCCTGCAACATTTAGTTTATTTTCTAAAAAGGTTATGTGCAGGTTTTCCTCAACTCTCTTGGTTGCTACTTAATATCATAACTTTACTTATGAAATCTCTAATTTACTAGTTTTATCAATAATCATATTTATACCTAACCAATAGTGTAAATAACTTGAGTGACCACTTTAACATGATATCATTAATATCATAAGATATATAAAAGTGTACATTATGATGAAAATTATAACACCCTGTGTTTTCAAGTCATTGACGACGTCGATAAATATACTATTTATTTTTAGTGTTGTACGCGTTTGCTTGTGATTTCATGAATTAAGTTTAAATCGCGTAAGCTAAAAATTAGCGTTCAATGTAAACGGGCATCAAACAATTAAATGTTTACATCATTCAAGGGTTATATAATTATTTTAAGAATAATTATTAACTTTGTTTATTTTATTTTTATCGGATACGTAAAGTGTTTACGTTTCGCGATAAATTGCGTTTAGGCACTCCCGGAACCACGAAAACTTTCCTACGCTTCAACAAATACCCACTTTTATACCCAATACATAAAAATTACAAAAATATATAATATATATCTTTGTTTTGCCGAATTACTTGCATTTTATACAAAGATATACATGAAAATGGCATTATACTTTCAAGATAGTCAAACAATACACCATACCTCTTTATGGCACCATCCCTACCATGCTTTGACCCATGACTATGACCTTGGCCATCCCTAGGACACCCCTTATGTCTCTTTGACTAGTTTAACTAGTTTATTACTTATACATTGCATAAGGAAGCACATACATCACCAACACTTAGAGAAAAAGTCACAAAAACCTCTCTTATATGCCATATAGGCCACGGCATTCAAACACCTCCCACATAAATCCATACAAAATTTTCTACAACCCTTACACTTCTATATACACATATCCTAAGATGTACTAAGGTATTTGCAAGCATTGGTTAAGGATTTCCAAGTGTTAAAGCAAGATTAGGGTTTTCTTGAGAAAACTAGGGTTTCTTAAGTGCAAGCTTTGGTTTCTAGTCTAAACACGGGTTTAGCATTTGTTTCTCATCATCATCATACCTCATAAGGTCTACTTGAACTCTTTATGTTCTTGCAATTTTCATTTATATGCATATGTTAATTCTTTATAGCTTAAATCACCATTTAGGATTATTAACATGTAAAAAGAAGTTTTTATTTATTTTCATCATAATGTACACTTTTATATATCTTATGATATTAATGATATCATGTTAAAGTGGTCACTCAAGTTATTTACACTCTTGGTTAGGTATAAATATGATTATGGATAAAACTAGTAAATTAGAGATTTCATAAGTAAAGTTATGATATTAAGTATTATCATGGATTTGTTAACCTTGGTAACTTGGACACATGAGGACTACTATGGACAATGGACATTTAATATAAGTATGATTTATAATATATATGATATATGAGACTTGTGGTAAAATACAAAAGTAATAAAGTATAAAGAAAAAGTTAAAAATGGGTTCAACAAGCTTAAGCAAACATTCTGTCCAAAATTCGAATTTTAACATACCTATTTTATATTTTTATAAGATAATACAATTCACGACGATTCCGAAAAAGTAAGAAACTTGTTAAACGGATTAATAACGAAAAAGTTATGTTAAAAACGAGTTATACGTTAATAAACGAAGTCGTAAATGAATTTTTATAAAAACATTTTTATAAAAATTTTAAACAGCAAGTATTGATATTTTTAACAAATAATACATATTTTTAGGATTCTAAAATGATAAGAATCGTAATTTTTCAATTAATAACGAACGAGTTATGAATTTCGCGAGTTTACGACAATTAATACTTTTATAAAACTATTTTTATAAAAGTTACTATTCATGACAGAAAGTTATATTTTTGTAAACCTCATAAAAATATAGAACTTTCAAATACGAGAACGTCCTCGAAAGAATCGTTAAAAACGGAGCTATAACGAATAAAATACGACATTTACGGGTTTTACGACGACGAATACGATTTTTATAAAACTCACGTCTGATGTGAACAGTAAAAGTTACTGTTCACCAGAGGGTCAAAATATCGAAAATGTCAAATTATGATAACTCGTCCTAATACGAAAAGATGGGCATAAGAAACGTCAAAATCGGGCTTAAAACGCAAAAGTTATGCTAGTTTTACTAAAACGGTAATTATAAACGTTTTAACTTATTAAACACAATTTTTAATTTTTATCAAACCATTAAGTTGGGTGATTGAGCTATATAGAATATTATGTGGTTATCAAAGTACTATATTACTAGGGAGTTTCATAATGAGGCCTCTTCGGATGACGTTTCGACGAGTTGTTGGATTTACGATTTAAAGTGTCCTAACTCCTCGAACGTCATGTCATGACCTCTTAAATTATGATAGCCCGAACGATAGTACGATGTAACAACTATAAGATTATATTCAAGTACTCGGTACTTATACGACCTATGATAATTTAGGTGTGCATTACGGATCTTTTACGTGACGCATTATCTGCTATATTTGGATTATCTGAACTCAAGGTGAGTTCATAGCCCCACATTTTTACTATTTCAATATTTATAAATTATGGGGTGGAAACATGCTTTGTTTTACAAATTGGACGCAGTAATGATTACATGTTTTGCCTAAGTAGCGAAAACCCAAATAAGAACCCACTATTCATGACTGTCAAATGCATATATGTAGTTGGGAATTTACACTATGTGAGCGTAGAATGTTTAATTTAATAAGATCTAATCGGAAACGACCTCACCCTTCGGTGACTACTTATCACCGAGAACGAACGATATAGCATGTCGAATTTTGGGATGTTTTCGGGTTAAAACATCATTACGGGCTGAGTAGCAATATTATGCGAACAAGACTGTCGAGCTTCAGTGTCATGAGCTTAGTGTAAATGTAATCTAGTTTTGTGAGATATGCATGTGTTGCATTATCACAAGAAAGTCTAGCGGTCCTTCACATTTGAATTATCAAACCTAATGAAATCACCAACATTATTGCTTGACGTTTTAAGCATGTTTTCAGGCGATCAATAGGCAAGGGATGCTTGGTGTTACATTTTGGATTTCACGCTTAAAGATTTGGTGCAATATAACTTTTGGGAAATGTATTGTCAACTTTTGTAATATTCAACAATGGACAAGTAAAGCTATATGCTTTTGTATCAAGTCTTTCAATTAAATCCAATGTATCATTTTAAACGACTTTTGTGTCGTTCTTATATATCTTGTGCTATTGATCTTGAAGTAACACGCCCCGGACCCTTATTCCGCTGCGACCCAATTTGGGGGTGTTACACTTAAACCTATGAGCTCACCAACTTTATGGTGACATTTTCGAGTATCATTTCAATTGAAGTCTAATGCTCTATGGTGTCAAACGTAGAAGGCCTTAGCAACTTAAGAGTATCCCATGAGAAAATCCTTTGGACAGACTGCATTTAGAAGTCATTTTATGAGTTATGTATTCGGATCATTTTAGATCTGTATTACTCCAAGTGTGGGAGCTGGTTTGTAATACTTTTGACTATGTGTTGTGATTCGACTAGTCACGGCACAAGTATCCACTGTTGTCGGAGGACGTTGTAGCACTTTTTATTTGGTATGCATTTAGTTTTCTCTATGTTGACACCATGTGATATGACATATCAATCTCTTCGCATGCTTGTGTTGTCCGCCTTAGACGGGTTGTACATTTGAATAACTATGTCTAATCTTTCTATTTACATCTATGTTATAATTATCATTTATGAACGACCTTTAACAACAAGATTTAGTTGTTCGTGTTAGACTACATAAAATCCCGTTGATTGTGATTTATTAATACCATCATTTCAAATGGTTAAACCAAATGCCCTAAACCCCAAACTAGCTTGCATATTTTATCCACTAATACTCCCTCGCAGTCCGAGTGGCGAAATCACGAAAGCTCGAACTGGAGTAGTAAACTAGAAAAAGAGAAAATAAAAAAAACAAAAACAAAACATTGACGTAATAAAACAGTAACGTAATAAAAACGAACCGGCTCTTGGCCGAAGCATGAACAACAATATAAGATTGTGTGGATTTGTGACCTTAGCACAAATCACCAGCACCAATCACGATTGTATGGATTTGTGAGCTTAGCACAAATCACCAACACAAATCACGGTTGTGTGGGTTTGTGACCTTAGCATAAATCAACAACACAAATCACGATTGTGTGAATTTATGACCTTAGCACAAATCACCAACACAAATAAAACAAGTATAATGTTTTTAAACTTTTTTTTACCAAATTGCCATAAAACCTAAAACATACAAAGTACCAACATAAATTCTAAAATTGACCAATATCTTCATGCTCATGCCCTACTTATCGCAGCAGCCATATTAAATTCATTCAACCTTGATCTTATCTTCGTCATATTGGTGAAGCCCTATCCACCTCTCCACCAATCATCACTCGTCCTTCAATGGAACATAGGGTCATAGCAGCAAATAAAACAAATAGCCAAAGAGAAAGTAGGTCGCATACAAGATTTGGAACTGTTGAAATCCCAAAAGAGAGTTAAATGAAGTTGTAGAAAGGCAAGCTATGTGGGGACAAGAGAGTGTGGTGTCCCCCCCCACCCCCATATTTGAAGAGTACATGCATATATTTTGTTTATTAGTTGCCAGATATAGTATAGATAAACTCACAAGTTTGGCACTCATAAAATAAATGTATATACATTTTGGCCCTCCCAATATAAACTGTGTAGCTTCACCACTGATTGTATGGGTGTGTTTTGATTGGGGAATTTTTTTAAGGATTGGTATGTTTAGTAAGAAGATTAGGAGTTTTGTCTCAGAAACATGCAATACACATAATTCTCCGTAGGTTGTGATTTATTATTAACCACCATTTTGATGGTGTAAACCCTAATTCCCTAAACCCACACACCGGGCTTGGGCCTATTTATCCATAATAGTTCGATCACTAATTGTCGTTGGGTTTGTCTATTATTATTTTTTAAACATCGTTGTCCATAATACTTATTGTTTGCTACAAGAAGTAAGGTCGAGTAATATTAGTGCCGTTGTAAAAATGATATGAAATGATGATTTCGGCACAAACTATTCAGATGTTTAGTATATAATAAACTGTTCAGATGTTTAATATCATGTTTAATATATAATAAATGTTAACTTGAAAAGTAGGTAATAAATATTTTATTAACATGTTGCAGGTTATTTGTTGTTACTTAGAATGGGCATTAATACTCAAACTCTCACAAAGATATTAGAGTAGCATTTACTAATAAAGAAGCAAGCTTGATAAATATAGGATAACTTAATATACTATAATACACATAATACGGTCCTAAGGTGTCAATACCTATTTGTGTGAATGATATTACTAAATACACCTGAGTCGTGATATGTTTATAACTACGTTGGCCACCGTATTTATACCCATATCCTTTCCCAGTTGTACTCGTGTTTGAGCTCACACATTTCGATGAATGACTTACCTAATATGATAGGCGATATATGATAGACGATTATAAGCCCAAAGCAAGTAATAAGCACACATAGATCCTATTATGCAACTATATGAAGGTTCCTTGGTTATAGTCTAGGCCAAAACACCTATATCTTTATAACCTTGGCTCTGATTACCAGTCTGTCACACCCCAACATAGGCGGAAACAAAAATATGCGACGAACAATGATCAATCATGTTGATCCCGACTTGATCTTGCAAACCTTGTTAAAGGGTTAGTTGTATTGAATGGATTCAAGACAACTATGCTTAGAAACTTTGTTGATACTAAGAGTATGCGGAATCTACTCTTTAGTACTTAGAAGAATATGAATGTAATAGTAAATTGTGATGTAGTAGAATGAACAATGAATATAACCAAAAAGCTTCAATATTATTATGATGAATAATACGAGTTCTCTGTCTAGTACTAGGGTTTACAACCTTGAAGCTATGAATGTGTCTATCAAGATGTGGTTACAACCATAACCTAAGATCTCCTTTTATACACCAATGAGTCCTTTACAAGATAACTACAAATCTTCTAAACTTCTATGAGATATCAACATATCTTCTAAATATATAAGATATACATTAAATCATTCCATACATATCACAAAACACACTTTTATCTCTTTAACAGTTGTAATCTTCATGCAGCAGTATAAAGTCTTCCAGCAGTACTAAGTTTAGTACTGGCAGTACTAACTTTCTTCTGGCAGTACTAACCTAGTTAGTATTGGTAGTTATATTCTGATTAGTATTAAGTTCTTGGACTAGAAGTACTAACTTGTGAAGATTTATTCCCAACAATCCTCCCCTAAACTTGTGATTTACCTTCAAATCTCAAGTTTCTTCTGAATCAAATCTTCTAGTCTGCACTGCTGAGGATGCTTCCAATTACATTTCTACTGCTGTAATTGTGACTTGACAAACCTGATGAGCTCATAACCCATATCACTTTGATGATTAACTTCTAGCTTTCTACTTAACATTTTTAACAGAATATCTTGTAACAGATGATATTTCTTTTCTACCATCATGTGAATCACAAAACCAGTATCCATTAAAAGCACATAAACTCCACAAAAATTATGTAACTTCCAGTTTATCAGATTCCAGTCTTTTTGATTTCTCCATATTTCATCTTCTTCATTTGGTTCAATCAATATCTTTAGATCTCCCCAAAGCAATAAGTCATAACCTTCTGGACTTGCTATCTGAAATTTTTCCTTGACCAATCTGTACAATTCCAGAACATCTTGCATATCAAAATGATAAAGCATTGCACTAAATAACTTGTCATGTTTAACACTTCCATCTGCTTTTTTTATTTGATAATAGTATTTATCATTTGCTAAAATATGTGTCTCCCAGTCAACTATTGGATACTTTGTTGCTAATGATTCAACATCAAGACTTTCATCTTTTGGAACAATGTTCAAGTAAACTTGAAGTTCTTCTTTCTTAGTGTCATCTTCTAACTTTTGTTTCTTAGCACTTTCTTCACTAAGAGTTTCTCTTACTCTTTTTCTAGCAAGTGATTTGTTTCTTCTTCCTCTAGCAGCTTGTTCAGCTATAACATCATCTTGCTGAACTATCTCTTCTTCAACTGGTTTTGAAGATTCTTGTTGAAGATCAAATCTTGATCTCTTCATAACTTCCTTTTCAATCTCAGAACCCATAGGTATAAAAGCCTGATTTTGATCCCATACTCTTTCAAATATAGGTCTAATGTATTCATAGTTCATTCCCTTGAAATAACTCATCGTGTATTCACCTTGATTCTTCAGATACAGACACATGTTATTCCTTACTTCAGCCACAGAGAATGGTCTATTTTGAAGTGTATGATATCTTAGAACAGCAGGATCACTCCAATCAATATCATGAGCTTGATCAACTTTAGCTGCAACTTCTTCACTTTCATCCAACTACTTTTGCAATTCCAAGGCTGTTTCAAAGTTAATCATTTCTTGTTCTTGTTCTTGTTCTACCTTAAATCTAGCTTCCTGTTCAGCATTGAATCTAGCTTGTTCTTCCTTAAATACCTTCTTAGCTAATTCCTCATCAACACTCATTTGTACTTGAACCCCCTTCTTGATTTTCTTTGGTGGCTCGTACTCATGCATAATTGCTTTGCCTTTATCCTTTGCCTTTACACCAGCAGTACTATCCAATTCACTGGCAATACTAATATCAGTAGTACTAACTAATCTACTGGCAGTATTAACTCCACCACTGCCAGTACTAACTTCTCTTCTTCTTCTGGTGTAAGTTTGAACATTTTCAACACTTTGTCTTCTTCTAGCTGCATCTGCAAGAGCTGTAGCTGCACTAAAAACACCTAACTGCTCTTCAGGTTGATCACTAATTTGAGTATCAACAATCCTCCCCTGATCTGCAGCATGTGGAGGAACCAAAGAAATTCTAGCATCCAAGTCCAATTCTTTAATCAAACTCCTCCCCTTATTGGAAGAATCCTCCTCAGCTTCCTCATCATCAGAGATGAAAACTTTGGCTCTCCTTCTAGCTTGGCTTGTCTTGATTGTCTGCTCTAACTTTTTCACCCTTTTGATTAGTTTTGTAAGAGCATCATAGTAGGTCTGTTTTATTTGCTTTAGTTCAGACTCTAAGCTTTCAACCTTCTTGGATAGTGAGGTACAGAGATCCATTAATTCATTAAGTGATAAACTACCCTCATCACGTCCAAGTGAGTGAACACTTTGGAAAGGTGATTCATGGGGCATTGGAGCAGCCTCCTCGGTAACAGGTGTGGTTTGGTTAGATGGTGGTGTAGATGATGGTTGTGAGGTTGATGGATGTGTTTGGGGTGATAAGGATGGTGAAGATGTTATTCTGGAAGGAGATGACTCAGGTGTAGTGAGCATGGTTGGAAATAGTAGAATGTACACCCCATAATATCCCTTAGAAGCCCTTTTCATATTACTGAACAGTTTTTGTGTAAGGGTAGGAGTAGGAAAGGTTCTCTTATGAGGAAAAAGCATTCTCTTGCGTTTGTTAAAAAAGATTTGAATGAATCTGGGATACATAAAAAACTTTGACCTACTATCTAAGTTCTTTACCATGGCCTCAAAAATTAAGTTAGAAAAGTTAAAGGTACGATTAGTTGCCAGGCAAATGATAGCAGTAGCTATATTGCTACTAAAATGCTCCCAATCAGTCTTCTTAGGACTCAAACAGTGGAGAATGGTATGAATGAAGAATTTCCACTAAGGGGAAAATGTCCCTTTTGAAAAGTTAGGCTATCAGAAGTGATTACATACCCCATGAGAGCCAGTTGCTCAAAAATTTCTATAGTAGGTAGAGTTTTAAGACCTTCAGAATCCTCAAGCTTGAGATGTCTTCTAATGGAGGCCTCAGAAACAAATACCTTGACTTTCCTATCTATGGTAGCAGTGATTCCCCTGACTCCATCCTTAGTTGTGCTCAAAGCAGCAGTTTGCCAAAATTGTTCTATAGGAGAAGCATAAAGGTAAGGGCATTCTTGATGTGACTTGCAGTTAGAAAATTAATGATTTGATGAAACCCCTCACTTCCTTCTGACTTTTCTAAGTAGGCAACCATGTTGTGCTTGTCGCAAAATTCCAAACTCACCATTTAATTAATAGAAAGGGAATTA
>BQNB010002359.1:27700-72377 GCA_026074375.1 Tanacetum coccineum
TACAATCAATTCAAGACATTGTTACCCACGCAAGCTAATAGACAAAAGATAAAAGAGCAGTCGAACCTTATATAAGAAAATTGTATTAACCATTATTTATCTGATTAGAATGTTAATTTGTTTATTAAGTGCAATGATTTCTTCTCTCGAGGTGGCATATCATTCTTTGGACTTAGGCATTACATCATCCTAAGACCTAGACACATTAATTATGTCATAATTAAAGCATCCTTATTTGCTGATTATAATCTATCTTAGGGATTAAAGCAATGGTGATCTTATTAAACCCTAGCTCATAGAGACTTTACCCACATACCGCGTAATGGCAATCTATACACTAGTAGTCCACTTGTCCAACTATCCAATGGAATCAGAACGTTGTTTGTTGAATTATCTAGGTCACCTGCTAGTCAACATGATCAATAAACCATCGGCAATATCTAATTAACTAGTTAAGCCTAAAGCGTATCCTAGACATAGACATAGAAGGACAATACTTGTGTAACTATTATTCTAGATGTATAAATTACTATATGGAGAGCTATCCCGGACTCTAGATCCGCTTGGTCCACTTTGCTAGATCCAGTTGAATGATAGGTCGCATAAAAAAGCGCGTAAACAAGTATAAATTGATAAACATAAACAAGCACTCAATGATAAATCAAGAAATCGATATAAACAAATACCAAACATTTAGATCTTCATAATAATGGCTAATACCCAAAGGTATTAGCCTTCAAACGTCATAATAAATACAAGAGTAATTATTTAGCCAAGGTAAACTAACCGAGTTAACGAATGATACCAAAAACTGAACGATTACTAAAGTATATGGAATTACACGATGTCTCCTATGGAATTGAATACGTTGCTCGACCTCTTCTGCTCTTTTTCTCCTCTGAAAATCGACTTTTGTGGTTTAGGTATCGAGAATATGATTTAGTACACTTAAAACTCGTTTTTGAGTTTTCTATTTATAAGGTCTGGAAGTCGGTTGGATACGGCGTATCCATGTATTGGATACGGCGTATTAGTCTTCATAATAGCAATCTTCAAAATATCTCCATTTAAGCTCCAGAATGAGCGCCTTTTGCTAAGTTTCACCAATTACTCTATAATTATTGCAATTCTCAAATATAAATGATTAAGTAACAACTTTTTGCAATAACTATACAAAACGGGTTAATAACATGCGATAAATGATGCTATAAAATAGACGTTATTTGATGTCATCACGACCATAAATCATTTTTAAACGTACCCGTTCGGACTGGTTATGCATTGCAGCAGGCCTGCTTCTTCGACTCGATTGAGATTTAACGGGTTCACCTTCAGTCCTACATTCTACAAACAAAAGGTGCATCATGCAATGAAGATTAATTCAAATGATTTGCTTGGCTTTCAGCAAGTTTTATTGCAATATAGTAAAAAAGTTCCTGAAATTATATACAACTGTTAGATCCCGATACCACATATAGATGCACTATGTAACTAATGGCAAAATGGTCACATTATGGATCAAACACGTAATCAATTAGTCTCATATCTGATCTTAAAAGTTATAACATTATCTGTCATTCATGGCTAACTCCAAAACACAACAAAATAGTAGAATATTTCAATTTTTTCATCTCTCAAGTCTGTGTTTATTTTAAATTTGTGTTTGATTTGGTAATCAAAATAGTATGTGGTGAGGCCATAAGCTTGTGTTCTTGCATATATTTTGCGAACTTAATGTCACATAATGAGATTTTCATATACCCAACACAATTTGTAATGATTAACATGATCTATAGTTACGAATAACTACTTTTTGATGTAAAGAGATTAATTCAGAACATGTTGATCGTTCAGGAGAACCAACGTTGTTATCATATGAACTCTCTATTTTGAGCAGTGGAATCACTACGCTTCCCACCAACGCTAGCCTGATAATGAGACTGAACCGGCGAGCTCTGTTTCGGCTTAAAAAGTAAGTTATTAAATAACTTGGAATGTAAGTTTGAGAGAGTGAGGCGGAGAAAGCACTAACTGTGGGTTGTATTAAAGTAAGAAGAAAGGCTGAGATGGTATTTGACCAGAAGAGCCAACACACAATGGTGTGCTACTATTTAAACCTAGTGGTAAATATATTTAGGTATACTAATACAAAGATGGTCCTTTTTTCATCAGAATATTATCTTACATACCTTCACGTTTCTGAACAACAGCCATAGACGATAAGCATCTTCATATTTGAAATAACTAACCTCAATGGCGCTTTTTTAATCATAGCTAAACTCCAATCAGAGTTTGAAAATCAGCCAAAAAAGTGAATTCATTATAAAGCTTCAAAAGGCAAGAAGAAAGAAAATAGTTAGATGTTGTTACCTCACCACCAGTTGCACATGAGTGAAAAGAGAGTTGGTGGTTTGCTATAGCTGTTAAATTTTTTAAAGAGAATGAGTGAAATGGGATAAAGGAATGGGTCTCAAATTTGTGCAAGATGACAAAGAAACGCATTTTCAACCTTTAAACATGTATCTAACTTAGTGGTATAGATTAGTCCATATGACCAAAAAAGTAAAGACATTAGAAGTTAAATCTCACCTGCAACGTACAGTTCACGAACATTGGTCTCCTCTTGAAGACCAAATCGAACCTATCCATACCTGTAATGAGCAGCATGCACAATTAGTGTAGAAACTAGAAGGGGGGTTAAATAGTTTACAAGTTCTTTAGCGTTTTAAAAGTTTAATTTCAAAAATGTTTAGATCCGAGTTATATGTTTAACCAATTCACAATATGAACAAGCACTAACTAGCTTAACTATAACTAGATAACAACAATAATAATGTAAAGAGATAAAAAAAGAAACAACCAAACCAAGACACCAAGATTTTATAGTGGTTCGGCTACGAAGCACCTCTTCGCCCCACTCTCAGAGTATCCGACTCGAGAATTCACTATGTGAACAAAGCTCCCTTTAGCGGAGAAAACGAATACTACGTCGCTTACGTTATTTTCTAACACTAAGCTTAATGTCGAATCCTAACTTAGCTAGAACTAATCTACCATCATCATAAGATATACACACACACAGATCTACACTAACGGATCTACACATATCCTAATCACACAAATACATCACTACATACTAATCACTCACCACTACACATATAGATGTGGAACTTAGAAGAAAAGAGGAATAGATCACTAATCAAACACTCATTTCTTTGGCGAATACGAGTGTTCTTCTTCGTGCACTTATAGAGAGGAAAGGAGTTAGTAAAGAAGATAAGATAAAGATCACTTTGAAACAGAATCTTAAGTATGGTAGTGATCAAGATATTAGTGAGAGAAAGAGTTTTAGAGAGTTGAAAGAAAGACTGAAAAATATCATGCAAAGAAGAAATGATTTTCAAGCAAGGTGGACCAGTATTAAATAACAGTGAAAGAAATGTAACGGTCACTGGTAGCGTCCCTCGGTGGACCCCATATATAAAGGGGGCCGTTAAAGGGAACAGGGCCCAATAAGGGGGCCGCCCCCTAACTCCGCTTCCTTTTTTGTCTTTGTGGGGAAGTTGTATCTGGTGAGAACTTTCCGTTTTGGGGGGAAAATTTTGAATTATCACAAATTATAAAGTTTTTAAATAAAACTTTTTCTTTTAATTAGAAAATATATTTGTATAATTAATTTTGTGAAAATCTTTTGTAAGAATGTAAAGGATGAGAGAAAAAATTTTCTTGATGCACTAATCAATGCTTAATATTTGTTGTTTCATACCTAAGTGATCACGTAAATCTTAGAATGGAATATTACGATAATAATTTTAAACATTTAAATTTTATCGTAAACGTTTTTACATTTTGTTATCATCAAAACATCGAGAGGTCAAAATTATAAATAACGTTTTTAGACATTATTGTATTAACAATCTCCCCCTTTTTGATGATGACAAAATATAAACTCATTTTGTATCAAATTCATAGTGTACCACATTTCTAATGAGTTTTGTTCCATTTCTCCTCCTTTTTGTCGAATTTAAAAAGGATGACTCGTCGATTTTGTATGGAAGAAGAAATCGACGCATAACAAACACCCCTTGATGTATGCTTCCCCCTTGTTTCGGGCACATAAGGTTCGATCTACGAAATTTGTTTGCTATAAAACAGGATAGAATTACAAGTGCAAGACAAATATCTTTTAAAGCAACACATTATATTAAAGTCACCCAAAATTAGAGATTTCATTTTAACCAACAAGAAAAACTCATACATAAATAAGACGGCACATACATAAATAGAATGGCACATACAACATAACAATAAGCTATGAATAAGCTAGAAAATATAAATTCATAAATTACACTACAAATCAAGCATAACAAAGGAGATAAGTCGCTAGATGATTCATATATCATAGGAGATGACTTTTTAAGCAAAAGATTTTGGGGTGAAACATTTATGAAAACTTTGAAGATTTTCAAGGTGGAGGTGGAAGTGGAGGTGATTGCGGTAGTGAGAAAGAAATCAAGAAGAGCAAACATGATGTTCATCTCATCTCTTAAATGAAGAATAAAGGTTTCGATTGTGAGATGCCAAAATATGCAAGTTGACCCGATGATAGTCATGAAAAATAGTTGTAGAAAAAAATGTATGGCTCATATAGGTTGTTGAGTTTGTGTGGACATGGTGAGATGGAGTGGTCATGAATGTGATCAAGAGAGTGATGTGGTGACAAAGATAGTGTGAGTATCCAAAGAAGGATTGACTTTGAATTGGTTGAGGGTTTAGAGGTACCTAGGAGGATCATCTGAAATGTTGTCAACAAGGTTCAAAATTATGAGGAAAAATTGGTTCATGTGAAGATGGTGTGAAATTGAAGTTTTGAGTGAAAGGAAGAAATTGTTCTCTAGACTTGATGATGTTTGATTATATGGATGTGGTTTTTGATAGTGCATTTGAGGAGTTGACGAGAAAAAGTTTTTAGAGAAGGTGTGGTGGAAGATATCACATCACATAGATATGTTGACAGAAAATAGTTGTCTAAGAGGGATTAAGGTGATTTGATTTCTTAGGAAGGGTGTAGATGATGAAGCATTGTGTGGATATTCATTTAAATTGTGTGAGAAAGATGAAAGATGATGAAGAAGTGGGAGGATTACTTTTTAATTAGGAGAGAAAAGACAAAGTCAAAGCATGAGAGTTTGAGTTTTTGAAATCCAAAATTGGTTTAATGTAAAATGCAGAAGGTTTTAGAATGGTCAAAGAAAGATAATCACTGCACAGATAAATCAGGAGACACAGTGAAAATTCCTGTGACTTCTGAATGGCGTTCTCATAAATCACCAGGCGTCCATATATATTTAGGAGGACCGCCCAGTAGTTATGGGGGGTCTTTCTCTGGACTCAGAAATTTTTTCTAGTTTTCTTCTGATTCTTCTGTAAATCCTGAATAAGAGACAGTTTTGCCCTATTTTTTCCCTTTGTATTATTCCAATTCATCATGAATCATCTAATACTTATTTAACAATCAAGGTTATAATTCTAAACATCCCTAACCACAATCAAGAAATCAATGTAGCAATGACATTTTAGATAAGAATGCATATATAACAATAGCCAAAGCGTATCAGGGTGCATGCAAGTATGGGTTTAGGATGATAAAATTAAATGATCATCCAAGACAAGTAATATTGCCCGTACTTCGTACTAAGTTACTAATAAGTAGTATAAGTTTGAATACCTAAGCATAATAGATTGGTAAATAATATAGATAATAATGTCATAAAGTAATTTCTCTCATAGCTCACTTCTTCATGTTTCTCCACAACCTTCTGAGACTTTTTTCGATTGACCTTACTCCACCACGCTGCGTCATCTCATATTGAAACTTACGTTGATGATTTCATTTGGCGGTGTAAAAATGGTTCAAGTGAGTCCACGACCCCGACAAATGGGCAGAAACTCGGGAATGCAACATAATGACCAATCATAACACAAAGACAAAATAGAGGCAACTCATTGCATAAACACCAAGTGCTATAAGTACAATCAACCTTGAACAAACTCAAGTGATGTCCCAATCGCAACTAAAATCTACAATCCCCCCCCCCCCCCCCCCCCCCCCCCCCCCCCCCCCCCCCCCCCCCCCCCCCCCCTTCTTACAATTATTCCAATGCCCTCACAGGGGACCAAAATCCAAACTTATTCCATAACATCCAAAACTAGAATCAAAATAACAAGCAAGCAAGACTTCAAACGAAATTCCACTCAGGATACTTCTAAGTCTACTATCAATCACCAAACTATTTCTCTTTCACTTCACCTGAAAATGATACACAAAAATGTCAACAATAATGTTGGTGAGCTCGTAGGTTTGACCTTAAACCCAAAGCTGGTGCCAATACTTCAATAGTGGACAATAGTGTTAAATGAAAGTTGAACATATGCAAAACAACTGCTAGCATCACCGCTAACCAAAAACCATATGTCACTTATGCAATAAAGGGCCTACCAGCTGGAGCACTAAAATTAGGGCAGGACCACACACAAACACTGGGAAGGAGGCGTACGCATCCCCGCTCCATAATCACACAAATCCTAGGTAGGCATACCCATCTGATCCAATAATCTCATAAACACTGGGTAGGCGTACCCATCCGATCTAAACAATCAAGCATCACATAATATTCACATAGCAATCATAAGCACATATTATTTTTGTCCTAAAAAACAAAACCATATTTCGCACAATCAATTCAAAATATTTCAACCCATTTATGAGTATCATTTTCTCCCCCAACGTAAAAACCAGTAAAAAGAAGGGGCTACGAGAAACTCACCTCAAGCAAAAGCAAAGTCTTACTACTCAATCTCAATCACATAAGGCAAATGCAATGACGCCCGCTACATACACGACCTAGTCCAGTTAACGTCCCAATTTAATCATCAATTCAAAAACATCTTCACGGTTTGATGCATAAGTTTTAGACGCGTTTGTACAATTACCCAAACAGTTTAGTGGTGTGAGGTTGACTACGAATTTCCAACAATATATCCATCTCATTCTCCGATAATACATACTTATACTATTTAGAGAACAATAGATAATTTAATATAAATATTTATCATTATTAATTATAATATAATCTCACAAGTCCATATCGTAAACTTAGACCCTTCAAAATAATCATTATAATAGTTGAAAATGAAACGTTTACTCATAAAACCACATTAGAGAAGTTTCGAGAAAAATTATATTTTTCGTCTTTTAGTGAATTTATTAAAATAAATAAAATAATAAATAATATTTATATTAGTTCAAAAATCAAAATCACGTTTTAAAAAATTTTCTAATATAACACTTTTTACGAAATATCGACATGACTCGTTACGTTTATACTACGTTTTCCAAGGTTTCAACCCTTATTTTCATCAATTTTCACAAATTCGACACTTTTCGACAAAATCCCAAAATCTCAATCTTTAACATTTTCTAAAACGTTTTTTCCCAAAATATCGCTCAATATCACTTCGTAAATACATTTCCACTTTCAAAGTTCCCGTCAAAACCTCATAACACAAACTATCTTCTATTGGGCCTTAAGCCCAACAGGGTCCATAGTATATTTATAATCCAAATTATAATCCAAGCTAAAAACAAGGCTCCATTTACATATATAAGTATATACTTATATGTAAAAATAATCCGGACCACAATAAGCCCTCCCATTAAGCCGCGGCTCAAATAGACTTATTGGGCCGTGAGTCCATAAACTCCAAAATACGTATATTAAGCTTTAAAATAAGCTATTAAGCTACGTATCGCTTTTGGTTACTACC
Source organism: Tanacetum coccineum (assembly GCA_026074375.1). Lineage (NCBI taxonomy): Eukaryota > Viridiplantae > Streptophyta > Magnoliopsida > Asterales > Asteraceae > Tanacetum > Tanacetum coccineum. Next base: position 35,528 of record BQNB010002359.1, read on the forward strand.
ATAAGCCTCAAAAATAGTCCACAACATACGCCATAACACAAAAATAATCAAAATCACTTTCCTAGTGATTTTGGGAATCCATTCGTGGCCTATAAGCCCAAATAAGCCAAGAAATAGCTTAAAAATAAGCCCGAATAAGCCATACAAGCTACTATCAAAAATAAGCATTCTAGCATCATATATTATTCAACCATCACGACCACAACATCAAAACTACAAAAACCCTCTTTTTCCTTTTCATCATACACGAACCAAACACCCCTTATTTTATTCGTTTCGCTTTCAAAAATCGATTTTCACAACGATCAACTTGTACAACTAACATCTATGCATCAAAATAAACCCAAAAGGACAAACGAAATTTAAATTTGAAAACTTACAAGAAAATCTTCAAATTTGTAGATTTCGACACGAACCGGACAACCCAAACGTTGTTTAAATGAATAACCAAACACTAGAATCAACCCCAAATATTTATGTCTTCATGTTTTCTTGATCAAAGTTGGAAAAATATGGTGGTTTGTGGTGGTATAGGGGCGGACGACTCACACACACACACTTAAGTGTGTGTTTTATTTTTGAAATGAAAATGGAATGGATAGAAATGAGCTAGTGGAAGGAATATATGTGTACAAATGCAAGACAACCATGCTAAAAACTAGCCACCTTGTTCCCTCTTGACCATTTGACCGGCCATGGGATCCTAGGGGTCTCGGGTCTTTCTTTTCGTGTCGAAATCACTTAAAAGCTCGTAAAACTCAACCGTAAAATTTACCCCAAAGTTAATTAGCATTTTTATTCACTTTAAAAATACTTTTCCATTAACCTAGAGTATTCACACGACATATTTTCACTTTACACCCTTCAAAACTCAATCTGGACATTAACGGACGTGTCGGACTCGTTTTTCGGCATTTCTCAACATTCACGGGTCTAACCACCCGGAATACACATAACACAATAATACCTTCTAAAAGGGATTATTAAACGCAATAAACCACAATTCGTCACATATCTCATAAAATCACCACTGTCAACACGGTACAAATCTAAATAAACTGATCAAAGTCAAATAGTCAAAGGACTATAAATGGAATATTCAGAACACAAAAAAGGCAAAGGTTACAGTCAATATTAGGTGGGTTTTGAAAAACTTGAGGAACTTGATTGGTTAAAGAATTGACATAACGAATAGGGGAAGGAGTGCTTGCACGCGAGGTCCCTTCGCCATTTCCATCATCATCATCGTTGAGATGAGAAGAATATGTTTGGTCAAAGGCGGAAGAAGAAGAAGTGAAGTGACGACCTCTTCTCGTGCCACGATCCTTTTTAGGCTTTCGCTCCGGCAAGAGGATTGATGACACGGTCGTACAAGACATAAGACTCATTGTTTAATTCAGGATTTTCATTCATGATGACATTAAACAAACGGGTCAATAACATACCATAGGGTAAGATCAACCGCTTTTGTTTAGTGACCCACTCCATTCGCTTTGCCATGAAATAGGCAGGGTTAAACTTTTCAAACCTTAATACCAAAGATAACCTAGGCAAGTTTATGGAAATGCAAATGAATGGTACTTTGTATGATACTCTACCAATAACAAAAGCATTTCAGGTTAGTCCCATATTATAAAACTAGGATAGATAGAAATACCTGCATGTCAAGATTAGTGATACCCCCTTATATGAACTTTTTCTTTCACTTAGGTAAAAAACCATTCCTTAAGCATATATGAGACCATCTTCTAGAACTCCTCAAAAAAATGGTGTTGCTGAGAGGAGAAATAGGACACTAGTTGAGGCTGCTAGAACCATGTTATCGGACTCTAAGTTACCTACTACATTTTAGGCTAAAGCAGTTAATACTTCTTGCTATGTGCAGAATAGGGTATTAGTAGTTAAGCCTCATAACAAGACCCCTTATGAACTATTTAGAGGTTGAACACCTGCTCTAAGCTTCATAAGACCATTTGGGTGTCATGTTACCATTCTTAATGAATAGTAAGGCTTTTAGGGTATACAACATTAGAACTAGGAAAGTAGAAGAAAACTTGCATATTAGGTTCTTGGAGGATAAGCCTATTATTGCAGGTGATGGACCAAAGTGGCTGTTTGATATTGATGTTCTAACAAAACCAATGAATTATGTGACAGTTGTTGTAGGTACAAACTCTAATGAATTTGTAGGTAAAGAATAAAGTATTGGTACAGGTCATTCTAGCAAGGAGATAGGATCTAGCCAAGACTACATTTTGATGCCACTGTGGAAAGATGGTTCACAAGGAAACTGGAATTGATGATCAAGAGAGACTTGAAAATAGTACTTAAGATGTTAATGTTGTTGGGCCTAGTATTAATACTTCCAGTATAAATGTTAATACTGGTAGTCTAAATATTAATAATGTTAGTCCAACAATTACTACTGCTCCACTTGAAGCCACACATGCTAATTTCATTGGTGATGAAACAGAAGTGGACATGAGCAACATTACTACTACATATCCAGTTCTTTCTACTCCAAATACAAGAATCCATAAAGATCATTTACTTGATCATGTGATTGGTGATGTACACTCTGGTGTAAAGACAAGGAGAATGACAAAGACTACAAATGAACAAGGGTTTATTAGTGCTGTTTTTGAAGGGAAAACTTATGAAGACCTTCATACTTATCTGTTTGCTTGTTTCCTATCCCAGGAAGAGCCCAAAAAGGTAATCCAAGCATTAAAAGATCCAAGCTGGATAGAAGCTATGCAAGAAGAGCTTCTGCAGTTCAAGTTACAATAGGTTTGGACCTTGGTGGATTTACCACATGGCAAAAGAGCCATTGGTACTAAATAGGTGTACATGAACAAGAAAGATGAAAGAGGTATTGTGATTAGAAACAAGGTAAGGCTGGTTGCACAGGGTTACACTCAAGAAGAGGGAATAGATCATGATGAGGTTTTTGCTCTAGTTGCTAGGATTGAAGCAATAAGCATGTTCTTAGCATATGCCTCATTCAAAGATTTTGTAGTATACCAGATGGATGTGAAGAGTGCATTTTTGTATGGCAAGATTGAAGAGGAAGTTTATGTCTGTCAACCTCCAGGGTTTGAAGATCCAGAGTTCCCTGACAGAGTTTATAAGGTAGAAAAGGCATTATATGGTCTACATCAAGCTCCTAAAGCTTGGTATGAGACTTTATCTACATATTTATTAGACAATGGATTTCAGAGAGGTCAGATAGATAAGACTTTGTTCATTAAAAGAGTCAAAAGTGATATTCTACTAGTTCAAGTATATGTTGATGATATCATTTTTGGATCTACTAAAAAGAAGTTATGCATTGAGTTTAAGAAATTAATGCACAAGAAGTTCTAGATGAGTTCTATGGGTGAGCTCACTTTTTTCTTGGGACCACAAGTGACACAGAAAGATGATGGGATTTTTATTAGTCAACACAAAGTATGTGGATGAAATTTTGAAAATGAATGGCTTTTCAACTATGAAGACAGCAAGTACACCTATGGAGACCTTAAAGTCCTTGATGAATGATGAAAATGCTGAAGATGTTGATGTTCACTTATATAGATCAATGATTGGCTCATTAATGTATTTAACATCTTCAAGGCCTGATATAATGTTTGTTGTATGTGCTTATGCAAGATTTCAAGTCTCACCTAAAGTTTCACATCTTCATGCTGTGAAAAGAATCTTTAGATACTAGAAAGGTCAACCTAAATTGGGCCTTTGGTATCCTAAGGACTCGCCATTTGATTTGGAAGCTTATACTGACAGTGACTATGCTGGTGTTAGTTGAGACAGGAAATCTACAATAGGAGGTTGTCAATTTCTTGGGAGAAGATTAATCTCATGGCAATGCAAGAAGCAAACTATAGTTGCCAACTCTACTACTGAAGCAGAGTATGTAGCTGCATCTAGTTGCTGTGGACAAGTGTTATGGATCCAAAATCAATTGCTTGATTATGGATACAACTTTATGAACACCAAGATTTTCATTGACAATAAAAGCACAATCTGCATAGTTAAGAATCCAGTGTTTCACTCAAAGACTAAGCACATTGAGATTAGATATCACTTCATCAGGGATTCATATAAGAAGAGATAAATACAAGTGATCAAGACTCACATTGATCACAATGTTGTAGATTTACTCACAAAAGCATTTGATGTTAGTCGTTTTCAATTTTTGACTGCTAGCATTGGAATGCTTAATATCTGAAGTGTTGTTTGGATAGATTGATGATTGAAATGAGCTAGAAATGCTAAGGATGAAAATGGGGTCAAAATTAGTAACTCATAAAGTTAATACTGCTGGGCTAAGATAGTGCTGCTAGGCAAAAGTTAATGCTGCCAGGCTACTTACTACTGCTAGGTTACCGTTGGAGTTACAACTGCTGAGGGTATTCTTTAACTATAAAATGAAAACTTCGCGTATAGGTTTTCTTTAATACCTATTTAAGCGCATATGATCACACCATATTCGTTATTAATCTTTTAATACTCTCTAACTTACAAACCCAAACTCAATTTCATCACCAACTTCAATAATTATCATTCATGGAGGCTCTAAAATTTGTTGATTCACACAACATGGTTGCTTACTTGGAAAAGTCCACAGAGAATGCTGATTTTGATGAGATAGTGGACTTTCTAAATGCTAACCCAATCTGATATGCCTTAACTGTATGTCCAACTATCTATGTCTCTTGTATTGAGCAGTTTTGGTCTACTACAAAGATCAAAATAGTCAATAATAAAAGACAAATACATGCCAAAGTTAATGGCAAGACAATAGTAATATCAGAATCATCTGTGAGGAGAGATCTTCAATTTAATGATGAGGATGGTATTGCTTGTCTCATAAATACTAAACTTTTTAAAAACCTTCAATTTATAGGATATGAGAATCTTTCTGATAGACTTACTTTTTATAAGTCTTATTTTTCCCATCAATGGAATTATCTTATACATACCATCTTGCAATGTTTAAGTTCAAAATCAACTGCTTGGAATGAATTTGGTACAAATATTGCATCTGCAGTTATATGTTTGGTTAAGAATCAAAAATTTAATTTTTCTAAATTGATTTTTGATGGTATGTTGAGACACTTGGATCCTAATTCTAAAAAGTTTTTAATGTATCCAAGGTTTTTACAACTGTTATTGAACAATCAAATTGAAAATCTTACACCAACTTTTAATGATGAGTATGATACACCTTCTCAAACTAAAAAGGTTTTTGCAAACATGAGAAGGCAAGGAAAAGATTTTTCAGGGACTGTGACACAATTGTTTGCTACTATATTGATACAACCTCAAGCAGATGTAGGTGAAGGTTTAAGACAACCCTCTGAACCCCAACATACACCTACTACTGCTTTACCATCTAATATTGAACCAATCCCTATTATTGCATCATCATCACAACCCCAAAAGACTCACAAACATAGGAAAACCAAAAGGCCTACTGAGATATCTCAATCTAGTGGACCTACTACTCTTGTAGCAGATGAGACTGTCCATGAGGAGAGGGGAGACAATATGGAAAGGGCTGCCACTACTGCTGCTAGCTTAGATGCAGATCAGGACAATGGTAACAAAATTAGGACCCAATCCATGGCAACACTTAATGAGCCTATTCCTCAGGGAACTGGTTTAGGTAGTGGTCCCAGGCGCCAAGATATCAAATTGGGGGACAAACCTGCTCAAACTAGGTTGAGAGGTTGTCGAAACAGTCTAATGATCCACCTCTCATAGGAGTTAACACACATGGAAGTGGGGAGGACAGACTAAAAATTATAGAATTGATGGAAATTTGTACAAAATTGTCTAGCCTTAGAGAATGTCAAGACTGCTCAGGATTTGGAGATTACTAGTCTAAAGAAGAGAGTCAAGAAATTGGAAAAGAAGAAAAAGGCAAGAACTCCACAACTCAAGAGGAGATTATTCAAAGTCAGGATAGAGGCCTCTACTGAAAAGAGTTTGGGTGATCAAGAGGATGCATCCAAACAGGGGAGGAATAAAGACCAAGATGATGATATTTCATGGTTTCAAGAGGATGTAGGGACTCAGGGGAGGTATGATCAGGATATTGATATTACTACTGCCAGTGCACTAATTACTACTACTGGTGTATTTGTTAGTACTGCTGAGCCAAGTACTCCTCCAACAACAACTGTTATTAAAGATGAAGATCTCACAATTGCTCAGACACTTATGAAGATGAGAAGTGAGAAATCAAAAGAAAAAGAAAAAGAAAGAGGATCAAAAGAAAATTTTAGTGAGCCTGCTACTAGACCAACAAGAGGAGTGACTATGCAAGAACCTAGTGAGTCTGAACAAGAAAAGCAGTACCTCCTTCACAACATGATCTAAAAGACAAGGGAAAAGCCAAAATGATTAAACAAGAGAAGCCATTAAAGAAAAGGATTAGATCAACTTTGATGAAGAAGTGGCTAAAAGACTTGTAGAAGAATTAGAGGCTGAGTTAGCAGAAGAAGAAAGGGTTGCAATACAAAAAGAAGAAGAGGCTAACTTAATTTCATGGGATAATACTCAAGCTATGATGGAGGCAGATTATGAGTTAGCTCAGAGACTACAAGCAAAAAGAACAGGGAGAAATTGACCATTGAAGAAAGTGTCAAGCGGCAAAAAACTATAGGATATGTAGAAAAAGGCAGACTTCAACTTTGTTTTAAGATATTCCCAAGAGAAAGGATGAAGCTGTTAATGTTGAAACATATCACAAAATTTCCAATAGTTTACTGAAAGACACACATTTTAAGCGAGAAAGACAAGCTGTATATCAATCATCAAGGCATGATGGAAGATGGAAAAAAATACCAGATATTTATTTTTAGTGGCAAGTGCTTGATGATTTTGACAGACAGATGTGTTGGAACTATACAGTTTTGTTAAAAAGATGATTTAAGATCAGCAAGCCCAGAAGGATATGACAGATTGCTTTAGGGAGGTCTCATAACTTTATTTGAACCAAGTAAGGAAGATGAAATCTGGAAAGCTCAACAGGACTACACATTGATAAGTTAGAGGTTATTTGATTCATCTGGAATTCATTTACTATTGATAGATACTGGAATTAACAAATCACAAGATGCTGGATAAAGAAAGTATCCACTTAACACACAGAAATGCTTTCAAGGATGTAGAGTAGCAGATTATAAGTTAATCATCGAGAGTGAAATAGCTTATGAAACTTCCAAATTTACAAGATCACAACAGCTTAAGAAGTAGATGAGTGTTTAAATACATCCTCCTGAGGATTAAGAAGATTTTATTGAAGAAACTTGATGATTAATAAGATAAAAAATTCATTTAGGGGGAGAATTGTTGGGAATAAAAGGCTTCTTAACTATTACTACTGCTGGTTCAAGTTACTGCTGCTAGTTATGAAGATTACTACTGCTGGTTATAGTTTCTACTACTGGTGAAGATTGCAGGAAATATTCTAAGTCATTACTAACTTAGCCTAGTTGTTAGAAGTTTCGATTGCTAGAAAGTTTCTGCTGTCAGTGAAAAGTTTTTCTAAACTGATAGTTTATATGTAGTACTACTGATGTGTATAAGAATGCGATAGTTATTAAGAAAAGATATGGTATGGTAATAGAAACGTGTTGTTAGACCCATAAGAGGTTCCTTGCGTGTAATAAACTGAGAAACCCCTAGTCATGTAGGTTAGTATCTCAATATCTCATCTTCACATATCATCTAGAAATCGTTTTGTTATAGCTTCAAGGTTTTGTATAACCCTAACACTATTAAGAGTGTTCGTATTAATATATATTAAAGCTTAAAGTTTGGTATTATACAATATTGTTTTGTTTACTGTTTTATTACTTTATTCTTCATAATATCATAGACTAGATTCCACATAGTCTTTGAAATATTCATCAAAGTATTCTATCCATACTTTGTCCTTAGATTTATTCAATACAACTAAGCCTTTTACAAGCTAAGCAATATCTATTCAAGTGGGATCAACATTAGTTTCCACATATTTTCCTTTCATCTTTTCAATTTATCAACTAAAGTCTTGTTTGATGATTCCAAAAGTTTATTATGATTTTTGGTTTCATCAGTGTCACATTTTAGTTTATCAATTAAAGAAGAAAGCAAATCACGTTCTCTAGCAAGATCATCATCATCATCATCCTAGCCAGCTTCTTCTCTCTATTATACTCATAATCAATGAAATCATTGTGATATTAGTATCACCTTGTCCATCTGGATATCTGTCATTAACAGATTTAGGTTGCTCAGGATGTTCTTTGTCATTAGCAAACACATTATAGTTATCATCATCATTTTGTACCTTTTGCAATGACTCAGTATCAAATATGGGTCCAGAATTCTCAGCAGCATCTAGAGTAACCTCTTGAATCTTTGCCATGTACAGATAATATGCTTCTAATTCCTGATCTTCATGTTCATCATCAGTGTCATCTCTCTAATCAACTTGTTCAGTACTTAACTGGATTCCATCTTCCTCTTGCTTACACAATAGCATCTTCTCTTTATGATAAGCTGCGTCCTTTGCCCTTTTTGGTTTCTGACATTCCCTTACTACATGCCCATATTCCTTGCAATTATAACACTGATCCTTGATTACTGTAGCACCTATGTACCTACATTCTCCCTAGCCCAAACAACATTAACTGCCCTCTGATTATCATATCCAGTTCCTCTGCTTATTCTTGGAGAATTATCCTGATTAGCGTGTTTGATAAAGTTCTAAGGTTGTGTTGGTAGGTTTGTAGATTTTCTTGAATGATAGAGAAATCAAAGCCATAAGTTTATCAATCTCTTTCTCCTTTGACATTTCATCATCTTCAACAATCATTGCAGGTTCTTGATTGTAAGTGGGTTGAAGAGAGTTGACAATTGCTTTACCTCTGTTTCTAGTAGCAGCTTGTTGTGGTCTGGTTGAGGAATTTTGAGTGTAGTGAGTAGGATTGTGTTGATGATGGTTTTGAGGATGGTAAAATGGTTGTTGTTGATCAACAAGTGCAAGTGGATTAGCAGTTCGTGCTAGTCTTTCAGCTCTTATCTCATTGACTTTGTTCTGGTGTTGCTTCAGAATGTCATAGAGTTTGTGGTAGGAGACAGTCTTCAACTCTTGACTCTGCTTAACAAGTGTTACAAACCTTTGCCATTCTGGTTGTAATCGAAGTAAGAACTAGACATTCACTTGATGATTGGTAACATCACACTGATTTCTGACAAGCTCATTCATCATCTTGTAGAACCTTGAGTAATACGATTCAAGTGTTTCACCATCCCTTGAGGTAAACTTCCCAAATTCCCAAAACAAATTGGTTTCTAGATCTTGAGCATTGATTGACTCACCTTGTTTCAACTTTTCAATAGCTTTCCACATCTCACATGCATTTAGACAAGCATCAACTATGGAGTAGATATCATTATCTATCCTTGTAAAAATTATCTGATCAGCTTCTGCTTCAGCATCCAATTGGTTCCTTATGTCTTGTGAAACATTCTTATAGTTCTCCATGTACCCTTCTGTAGTGGTTTCTAAACTACCTTCTACAACTAGAACAGTCGTCTCAGTCCATTTGAATTTGTAAGGTGGGTTCTGAAGACAATAGTGGACGAGTTCATTGTTAGGTTTGGTGTAGCATCTCGTATTTTAGGGTCAATATTAAATCTCGTCTTCGTTTCTATTTTTACTTTTGAGAAAATTATGCGTTTTCAATTTTAGCTGATTTGATGAAAATCGTCGTTTTAATTATTCGCGAGCCGTGCTTGGAACATTTATTAGTTAAGTGTTTTAAGAATATTTTTTTCATATTTTCACTCCGAAAGTCAATTTATTTTTATTTTAGTACTTTATAACTTTTCCCGCGTTTTAGCCGAAACAGTGTCAAAAATAGTACTTTAACACTTTTTAATATCTTAACTAAGTGTATTAAATCAAAATAATATAGTATAAATATTTATAAAAAATATATAATAAAACCAAACATTCCATAAATATATTTTCATCTATTGTAACTAATAATAAACCTTTCCTTATAAATAGCCAAACACCCCTTCTTTTTTATTAGCTCCTACTAAATCATAAAACAAACACACCCTTATATTTTATTTCCTCCTATAAAACTAAAAACCAAACACTCCTTATATTTTATAAATTTAGAAGTCAATTAAAAAGTCAACAAGGCTATATATAGTGTTTATCACTTTTTAAAACTCATAGATACAAAACAGATAAAAGAAAATGTCTCATCTGCCTCTTCTTCCCTCTGGTTCGATATAACACCAACACCCATCACAAAACCATAGCCAAAAATCCAATTAATCACTTCCATTCACTCCTATATCATTCCCACATAAACCCTCATCATTCTTTTCAAATAAAATCCACCATGCATCATTGATTCAATAATTAATATATAGTATATATATATATATATATATATATATAATATAACTAAATAATAATACCAAATAGTAATAGTATAGAGAGTATCCCGTTTGATATAAAAATTGCTTGAGGACAAACAATATTTTATCTCCTGGATGTCGTATCCCGACGAGAGATGAATTTGAAATCCACGAAAGCGTTTTGTTTGATGCTTGAATATCGAATATTTTTTTTATTTTTGGTTCTAAACTAAAAATTTAATTAAACTATTTAAAATCTATATAGCAAATAGCGAGTAATTAAACGAAGAACGATATATTATAAAAGATATGCTTGCTAAGTGTATTGATTAGATCCTTAAGTGTGAATTAAACATACAATTAAGTCCTTATTGATGAACCAATATCTTTCTAACAAATTATCTTCTCACAACGTTGGCTTATATTGAAAACAACTCTTATTAAGATATCGATTACTAAATTATTACCTAATTATTCTTACGGCTTTTTCCCACTCGAATAACCAAAACAATAATTTAAGTAATATAAAAATCACTAATCAATATTTTCTCCTCTTAATTAATCAAACTTAATTCTCTAAACAATTTAACACTTAACAAACATATATTAAAATCCACTCACTACACATATTAATAAAACTAACACTAATTAACAAAGCAAACATGTTTAAACTAAATAATAAGCTACAACTACTAATAAGAGAAAAGGAAAAAAAACCCGATTGAAGAAAATGGAGACGAATTTAAACCACCCGATCTTATAAACTTAATTAAACACTAAAGATTAAAACTTTATTAGTTTTTATGACTACTTAGTTAATAAAGGCTAACAACATTATATACTAAATATTCTTAAAGAACTAAACGCTTTATAAGCTTTAATAGTAAAATAAGCTTATAAGACCCATAAGCTCCTTGCCTAAGTTTGGATAGATTTCATCAACTTTAAAACAAACAAGGGTTAAGATTAACAAGATAATAATAAGCTACTAAGACAAAATAAGCTAGATTTTATTCTAAAGACAATAAGCTAATAAAAAGATGAAAACTTTAAGATCTAAATCTACCCGAAACTAAGGTTTTCAATCAAGTGAACTTGATCCGGGTAGATTTAAAGATTTTAGATCTAAGAAAAAAAGCTAGAATTAAAAAGCAACAAACTTTTATGCTAGAAAATAAGCTAAAAATAATAGATCTACTATTTTTAGATCTAATCCACCAAAAACTAAGGTGTTCAATCAAATGAACTCGGATCGGGTATGATTAAGGATTAGATCTATATAAAAAATAAGCTTGATATTAAATAAGCAAGTCGACATAACTAGAATAAGCTCACTCGAAAAGCTCTAAATCGAAAACAATATAAGATAAGCTAGTCTAAATAAGCTATGGAAGTAGCTTATTAGAATATAAGCTTAAGAGATGGGATCCAAAAATAAGCTATAAGCATGAGCTTATTTGGAAATAAGCAAAAGAAGAGAGAGAGTAGAAGAATAAGCATAAAAAGAAAATAAGCATTAAGAATAATAACAATTAATAAAAAACAACCTTAAACATCTTCATTAATAAGCTCAAAATCTTGATTACAATAAGCTAAATAAGCTATAAAAGCTTTTACAATAAGCTAAAAATTATACTACACTACTCCTAAAACTAACCTACACTACTATGAAAAAAATAAACAAAAAACTCTAACACCCTCAAATGCTGCTGATGCGTGTGTTTTTATAGCCAAGTGGGGTTGGGGGTAAAATCGTCATTTCAAGTCATCCACCAACCATATTACAAGATCTTAGGGTATTTTGGTCTTTTTGCCATCCACCAACCGCCTCATTATTGCCACATTATTACCTTCAGACGACACAACTCCAACCTGGCTGACACACATTAGCAGAATGACCCCAATGTGTCATGCTCTGATTCGCCATCCGTCGCCACCTCGTACTGCCACCTGATATTCTTTGCCACCTCATACTGCCACCTAGGATGAACAGTACCTCGTACCTGCCACCTGACACCTAATCATTAGAAGGCCACGTGTCACCACCTGAGTGGTGCCATGTGGCTTGCCAGCCGTCACCGGAGCCACCGCCGGACCACCGGTCAACGGTGGCAGCGACGGTCAACGACGGTCAACGGCGGCGGACCACCGTCGACCACCGCCAGACCACCGGTCAACCATCGATGACCGCGCAGACAACGGCGGGGGTCAATAGCCGGCTCTGGATCGGTTCCATGGGCCGGGTAGATAACGAGTTATGGCCTGGTAAATCGGTCTGAGCCGGTTCGGGTCGTGAAGGGGATAAACCCCTCTGCAGGTATCGAACCCAGAACCTCTTGTATAGAAGCATAGCTCTAGCAAGCTTACCGCTGTGCTAGAGCATAGCTTCAATCATAGAATGAAGAATTTAATATATAAGGGCTAATTTGTTTGGGCTGGGTTATTATTAGCAAAAGGTTCAAATAGGGACGAAAAAGGTTTAAAATAAAAAAGGTTCACAATATTAAAAAGCCGGTACAAGTTGGACCATCGTAATTCGTGCTCTTTCCAATGGTGTGATCGAGGAATATTAACGACTTCGTTAGAGCCTCGATAAATGTAAAAACGTCGTGACTCAACATGGTTTTCTTTTGTTTTTAAAACAACCGTCTGCTTTTGAGAAGCATTTTTATTTAAGGGTGTAACACAACGAAAAGATTGAGAACCATGTGTCTTGTCAAACTTAGTATTCACAGACTTACCATTTTCACCATTTTTCATTCTAGCTTTCAACTCAGATATGGTATCTAAAAGATTATGATTCTCGGCACGGATAACACCATATGCATAAGTTTTCTCAAAGACATGAACAATTAACTCATCCATTTCCTTTTGAGTTTGAGACCGTGTCTTTTTGATTAAATCGGAAAGCTTTTTATATTCCATTTTGGCATTATCTCGTTCTTTTATCAAAGATTGTACTTTAAAATCCAAAGACACATTCTCATCCTCAAGTTTCTGTATTCTAGAAATCCAAGAGAAATCAAGAGGTTTTGAGTTTTTATTCTTCGAAGAATCCCATTTATGTTTTTCTTTTGCATGTTGCAATTTTAACTCAAAATCAACACTTTGTTTTTCACATCTTTGAACATCTTTCTCAAGAATTTTTATTCTTGCTTTCAAACCCTCTTGAATCTCTAAAGATTTCTTTTTGACGTGTTCAAGTTTATCATGTAAGGACTTATCAACACATTCATGGTTTAACAACACACATAGCTCAATATCATGTTTGAGTGATGCTTCCAAAAGTTGTTCTTTCAACAAATCATTTTGCCTTTCAATCTCATCAAGATAAACATCATTTTGCTCAAACGCATCTTTCATTTCTTTTATATCCCTTTGAAATAGATTCTGAAAGCCATCAAAGTAATCCAGTAATTCATTAAGAAGTGGTTTAACTTGATCTCGACAAAAATCATTAAGAGCTATCTCTTCCTTTGATGTATAAAACATGCTTGCCCTTTTACTGTTCTGTTTTATCAACAGAAACAACTTTTCAAATCCAACTTTTATATTGAATAATTCATTGATCAAAGGTAACTCACTTGGCATTGTTTTTGTTTCCAGAATCTTAACAAAGGGAATATAAGAAGATGAAGAACATGTTTGTTCAACGAATGATTCTTTTTGAGGAACAAAGTCATTATAAAGCGCATTTAATTGTTTGTAATCAATTGTCCAACAATTTTGTTTGTTCGCAACAGCAATTGGATCATTCATTTTTTCATTCATTTTCTGTTGACTTTTGAAAGCATCCTCTAGAGTTTCCTCAGAATCTCTAACATTCAAAGGAATTTCTATATTACCCGTCCTAGATGCAACATATAACTTTGGACATTCTGAAATTGCTTGTCTGAGTGTATAAGGATTCGGATACCCCAAACCATGTTTTAATTGTTGATCATAAACAGACAATGGTTTTGGACCGAGCATAAACATTGCTTGTAAAGAATTACCAATTTTCAAAAACAAATCAACATTCTTTTTCAGTTTTTCCTCAAGATCAAGAATAGTATCATGATACTTATCCTCGTTTTCACTCATTTTTCTTTTTAAAATTAAATGTGATTGTTGTAATTCCTCATTTTTCTGTTTGAAATGTTTGACCTCTTGACTCAACTTATCTCGTTGTTTTTCGAGATCTCGAATAATATCTCGATCACGATACAATTGAGACTCAGCTTGTTTTTGAACACGTTTTGCCCTTTCATCAGCTTCAAGAAATTCTTTTAGATAATTGTTATCCTTGGTTATGTTTTCCAAAACCCGATTCCTTTCCTTATACATCTCAATCTGACTGGTCAAAGTCATATTTTGTTGTTGGACCTTTTGAGCAAATCTTTGTTGTTTTGCAGCTTCATCATATGCATTCCTAGCAAGTGTTTCTAATGCACACAGATCATAAACATGTGTATCTTTTTCAACACTGCCACTATTAACATTTCCTTTGACAGAATCAAATTGAATATTGCTATTAATTTGATCATCATCAATGGTACTGTTAATAATTTTAGTATGAGTTGGATACATTTGTTCATCATTCTCATTGATGGATGAAGATTGTACCTCACTTAAAAATATTTTTGTATTTTTATATTTTTAATAACAAAAATAACTTCACAAGGAAGGATCTTCAAAGCACTAATTGTCAAACGTCGAAACGACAATCGCTTACACTCCTCCCCAGCAGCGACGACAAAAATTGATTCATTTTTTTGAAACTATCCCTTAAAATATATATAAATATAAATAATTATAAATATATAATAAGGATAATTATCAAGAAAATCAATGAAACCGGAAGTAGTATATGATATTCCCGGGTTGTTTTTCCCCAACGAGGAGTGAATTGGAAAGTCGAGAGTCGGTTTGATATTTGATGTTTGAATGACAAAGGTTTTGATTGGTTTTCTAATCCTACGGGAAAATTAATGCAATCTACACTAAAAACAAATAAGGCACACAAATTTAAACTAAAAACGCAAACCGGGACTCCTAAAACGTGACCTAAAAACCCTAATTTATCAAGATTAAGTCCTAAAATGATCTTTTTGACTTTTATAAGTCCTAATTGACTAAAATATAAGAACTAAGAAAACTAGACCAAAAACGAAAGTGATTTAAGCTTAAAAACACGAAAAACGTGAACGGGATTCAATCCCGTTCTTTAAAAAATCAAAATTTGAAATTTTAACCCTACGAAAGCAAATCTAATTTTCCTAAGTCCAAAATGTTAAAAGAAAATTTTCTAAAAAAAGGAATTTTATATTTTTTTGGAACCTTTTTTATAATTTTTTTTGAAAATTAAAAACGATTGTAATGAAATTAAATTGATTAAATTAAGACAAATTATAAAAATTTCTGAAAAAATCTTGAAAAGTGCATTGAATAGTGGAAGATTTAATAAAAATAACGGGTGTGGAAACAGACAACATAGCTTATCAAATAAGCTTTTAAATAAGCTAAAACAGCTTATAAGCAAAAAGGGCTAAAAATGTGGTTATATGAATTGATGGTGCAAATGCTAACAGAAAAATCCCAAGGGTGCGTGTGGTAGAGGAGTGTGAGTTAAAATACTTGGTTGAGGGTGTTGAGGTCTCGAGTTCGAGCCTTGGCTCACTCGGGACTTCCACCTTCCCAAGTATTTTTGCTTGCCATTTTTTTACAACTTTTTTTATATAAGCTCTAAATAAGTAATTTTTACAAAAGCACTTTTTTTTATCCACAAATAAGCACAAAAATAAGCTGTTAGAGTGACAGAGGGCTTTTTATACTAAAAAGGCTTAAATTCTAACTGTTGGGCCATCTTCTAGTGCTTTGAGAAGCCACTTCCGGTTTTCCCTCTTGCGTTTAAGAAATCGTTTGAATCTACTCGCCCAAGGTATGTAACTACCCCTTTCAAGCATTTGGGGTTTTTGGGGGGGGGCCCTTAGTCTCAGAACAGGCTTCAGCAAGGGATTGTTGGTATGTTTTGGATGTCGACATGTCTTAAGATTCAAAGATTAGATCTTTTTAGACGAATATGAGTGAGATTTGTGAGAAAATAATCGAAATACTAGGTAACAGTGTTAATTCGGTAAAACAATGCTCTACTTACGAAACAACAAGTATATCTGGAAAAACGAATTTCCCTTCTCCGAACAAGTACACTATCAAAACTCGTTTAAATCTTAAATACTAAACTCGGTAAACTACAAAATTACTCAAATGCGGTACATATTCAATATAAAATCGGTATGCCTAATTGTTAAATCCACAGTTATGAATTATTAATAACCACAAATTCGATAAAACCGAATTTTATGATGACTAGATAATCCAATTGTTCTAAAAACTCAAATTCGATGAAACCGAATTTGATTGCCGAGTTTAGTAAATCTTAAAAAATTAATTTTAAACACTTCAAACACGATAAAATCGTGAATGAAGTGTAAAATGACTTGTAAGTTATTACCGAGTTATACTTTCGTAAAAATTCCCTTTCACAATTGTTAGAACGAATTGTGAAAGTTAACAAACTGAATAAAACCGAGTTTAATACCGAATCCTTATAAGTTTAAATAAAAACGGGAATTTTTTTTTTGATAGAACCAAAAGATCGAATATATCTATTACACTGATATTTCGTACTAAAGTGCTCTAAATTTACAAGGTAAAAGTCTCCGAATTCAAAACACTTATCGAGATGCTACGCTTCAACGAAATCACAACCACTACTTCCGAGAATGAAATGAACACTTCCGAGAACACAATAACGTCCAAAAACTCAAAATCACAGCCAAAATCAATCTCGAAACTCAATTGCACCTTACGTATTCGGATCCTTAAACTTTTGAATCTCGGTCGAAACAAAATCACGCACACAAATCAAGCACTATACTTCTCTATTAGCGATTGTTACCACTTATAGGTCACGTGAAATCTTGAATAAAATTATCAAATGTAAGATGTAGAGAGAATGAGGGCAAGTAAAAGTAAAAATTCAAATCTTATTAAGGAGGGAAAATGGAGAGTTGGTTATAAGGGCTTCACCCTCTAATGAAGCGTAGAGGGATTTTTATAGCATTGGGGAGGGAGGCTTCCCTTCCTTATTTTCTAACTTTAACAATACTAGTCCCTAGACTTTGGATATTATGCTATTTCTTACTTTAAGCATAATCAACCTTTATTACAAGCTATATTTATACTACAAGAAAATAAAGTCTAATAACAAATATATAAAACCACATAATCGATACTTTTCCATAAACCTAACATATATATATATATATATATATATAATATATATATATATATATATATATATATATTATATATAGAGGCTTCCGGTTCCGTTGAGAAGGTTTTTATTTTGAGAAGTTTGAGAATCTCGTTGGAGCAATTTGATTCAGATTGTTTGATTTGATTCAATGTAAACATTATTTAATAGGAATACCATCTCTAAGTCACAAATTTGAATCACAAATCATTTGCTAAAGCGGTTATGGTAATGTGATTTCTAAATTTTGTATAGAAGATTCAGTATTTTACTTATATTGCAAAAACAAGAGAGTTTTTAACATTGATTCGATTTTTTTTACACATTTTAAATTATAATCACATTAAAATTAGTTTTACGCTTGAAAAACTTGAATCAAAGTTAAAAATCTATCATTTTAGAAACCGTCTCAATCTTTTCAAAATAAAAATCTTCTCAATCGATTCGGATTTCTAATATTAGTATATATATTTTATATTTAGGTCGGTCCATTGAGAAGGTTATCTATTTGAAGGAAGATTGAGAAATCTTCGTTTGAGCAATGATTCATATTTTTTGACTTTAATTCACAAGTAAACATCATTTAATAGTGAATCGAATCTATAAATCACACAAATTTGATTCAAAATCAATGCTCTATTAAAATCGATTTATTTTTATGGTAATGATCTTTTATTTTTTATAGAGATTCAGTATTGTACTTATCTCGCAAAATCGATGAGCTGATTAGTTTCATGCTAGTTTATGAGTCAATATGCAGTAGAATATATTTGGTTGAAGTGTGCATTTGTCATTTGAGTTCTAGTCAAAATCTGTCAAAATTTACAAGTCTCATTTTCAGAGTTTAAAAGCCAGTTTTCATTAGCAACTTTAAGTTAGATTAAGAAATCGTTTGAATCTACTCGCCCAAGGTATGTAACTACCCCTTTCAAGCATGGGTGGCCTAGTCTCAGAACCGGCCAAGGTATATATATATATAGGCTCCGGTTCCATTGAGGCTCCGGTTCCATTGAGAAGGTTTTTATTTTGAGAAGATTGAGAAATCTTCGTTTGAGCAAATTGATTTATATTTTTTGACTTGATTCACAAGTAAACATCATTTAATAGTGAATCGAATCTATAAATCACAAATTTGATTCACAAATCAATGCTAAAATCGATTTATGGTAATGATTCATTAAATTTTTATAGAAGATTCAGTATTGTACTTATATCGCAAAATCGAGAGCTTTTTTTAACATTGATTCGAATGTTTTTTACACATTTTGGATTATAATCAAATTAAAATGAGTTTTATGCTTGAAAAACTTGAATCAAAGTTAAAAATCTATCATTTTTGAAAACCTTCTCAATCTTCTCAAAATAAAAATCTTCTCAATCGATCCGGATTCTATATATATATATATATATATATATATATTTGAGAACTGCGAGAACTTTCAAAAACATATATGCACGCCTTCAATAACTGTATTTCTGCACATATGTTTTAAAAAGAACAAATATGTTTTAAAAAAACATATTTGTTCTAAAGAATTTGGTTAGAAATTAGAAATACAAATTTTTTTCTTTGAAGGTGTGCATGTATGTTCTTATAAGGCGTGCAATGGCAGTATAGCGGCCGAGTGTAAGGTTTTTGTGAAAGAAGAGGAAAAGTTCTTGATGGTACAAAAGAACATTGGTGGATTCTTACGATTATTGACGGTGTGCATGTATTTTCTTGATTTTAAAAGAGGTTCTCGCAGTTCTCGCACTTAAAATAGTGCTGAAAATAAAGTCCCCCTATATATATATAGGATAAAGATCAAATAAAAAGACAAATATCCGTGAGAAGGATAAAAGGGAAATTCTTTAAAAAAGTTTTTGAAAAATTCTGAAAAAAATCCACAAGATTGGGTATGTTGGTGCATAAAAAAGTTGTGAAGGAAGTTCTTCTAATTTTGAGTTTATATACGTTTTTTTTAATGCAAAAAATTTGAAATTTTAATGCACAAAAAAATTTTAATGCACAAAATTTTTAACTTGTTTTAGTTTGATGCGCAATAAAATTTTGATACAAAAAGTCAAAAGAAGTTTGGTATAAAAACGAATTTTTAATGCACAAAAAAATGATTTAATGCAATTCTGTGCATCAAAAATTTTTGTGCATTAAAAATTCGTAACATACGCGGCTCACGAGAAGTTTACTATCTACCAGATGGATGTCAAGACTGCATTCCTCAATGGACCACTGAAAGAAGAAGTTTTTGTAAGTCAATCTGACAGATTTGTAAATCCAGACTTTCCTAATCACGTTTATCGTCTTAAGAAAGCTTTGTATGGTCTCAAACAAGCCCCCAGAGCATGGTATGACAAGCTTTCCTCATTCTTGATGACCACCATTTCACAAAAGGTATTGTTGATCCAACACTGTTCACATGAAGATACGGGGATGACCTTTTACTTGTTCAAATATATGTAGATGACATAATTTTTGGTTCAACAAATCCAATTTTCTAAAACAGATTTGCAAAACTTATGAAAGATAATTTTGAAATGTCAATGATGGGTGAGATGAAGTTCTTTCTCGAACTTCAGGTTCATCAATCCCCCCGTAGAATCTTCATTAACCAATCACAATACACTTTGGAAATTATTAAAAAGCATTGTATGGATGGGTGTGATTCTATTAGTACACCAATAGCTACAGTCAGAATCGACGCAGATTTAAAGGGTACCCCAACTGATCAGACCAAATACTATAGTATGATCGGGGGACTCATGTATCTCACTGCAAGTCGACCAAATATTGCCTTTGCAACATTTGTATGTCCACGTTATCAGGCACGCTCAACTAAGAAACACCTCAAAGAGGTTAAAAAGATCTTTTGTTACCTCAAACACTTCATTAATATGGGTTTGTGGTACTCGGGAGATTATGGATTTGAGCTAATTGCATATTCAGATGCAGACCACGTAGGGTGTCATGATGATTGCAAAAGCACATCTGGAGGAATCCAATTTCTGGGAGACAAGCTAGTCAGTTGGTCGTCTAAAAAATAGGATTGTATAGCTATGTCAATTGTGAAAGCGGAGTATGTATCTTTGTCTGCATACTGCGCACAAGTCATTTGGATGAGGACACAACTGCTAGATTATGGATATCGTTACACCAAGATTCCAATGTACTTCGATTTAAAGAGCGTGATTGCCATATCTTGTAATCCAGTGCAACATTCTCGTACTAAACACATCAACATCCGATGTCATTTTATTAAGGAGCATGTTGAACAAGGTACAATCGAACTTTACTTTGTCAGGACAGAATACCAGCTTGCTGATCTATTTACTAAAGCCTTTCCGAAAGAAAGGTTTGAGTACTTAGTTCACAGGATTGGTATGCGATGTATGACTCCAACAGAGTTGGAACGTCTCGCAAAGTTATCTTCCTGAATGAAAGATCATACATCAAACCATTTGTAGATACATTCAAAAAGAAAAATACAAAATTTAAAAATGAAAATTTTAAAAAAACACACAAAAATATTTTGATTTTATTCTTTTGTGTAACACCCTGCTAAAGCGGAAACACGGAGTGTGACAGCATAAGGCACAAACACATGAATATAGTACAACACTATACAGAAAATTAACAGAAATAGTACATTATTACAATAATTGTCTTAGTTGTACATCGGCTTTTAAACATAAGTCTATAAGTTCACAAAATCTTTAACTTGATACATCAACGTTTGAAAAGGACGACACAATAAGACTTCATGATGCATGTGCCTTCACAAGAAACTTATTGATGATCACCTGAAATGCATGAGAAAAAGGGTCAACTATGAAAATAGTTGGTGAATACACATGTTTTATGAAAATGAGATAAAAACCCATTTATAAATAAGTCCTCATGACAAGTGCCACATAAATCTATCATATTACAAATCTCGCCCATACAAGATTTGTAATAACATACATTCACGTACACATCCATGATAAAAAGTCATGTTCAAAAATAGAAAGTCCAAAAGAACAAGCCACTTGGTTAATAATAATGTACGATGTCCACTGATGACATCAAATAACGTCTATTTTATAGCATCATTTATCCCAGCTAAATTGCTCGTTTTATAATTATTTATGCATGAATTGATACTTAATTGCTTATATTTGTTATTTGCAGTAAATATCAAGCAAAGGGTGAAAGTTAATTAAAAGACGCTCATTTTGGAGCTTAAACGAAGAAATCATAAAGACCACTGTTCTGACATTTAATACGCCGTATCCGGCAAGGAAGATACGGCGTATCTGTGCATGAAGCTTCAATCAGCAACCACGAAGAGAAGATCTATACGCCATATCTAGATGAATCCATACGCCGTATTAGATTCTAAGTCATGGAATATTCTAGAATATAATAATCATGGAGCCCACGCCAAGAAACCCTAATATGTCGTATTGAACCCTTTCAATACGGCATATCGACCGAATTCCAGACTTTATAAATACCGAACCCTAATACGAATTTTAAGCATGCAATGGGGCCTTTTAGAGGCTAATTAATTCATTAATCACAGGTTTGATTTTTAGAAGAGAAGAGAAGCCAAGAAGGTCTTGCAACGCAATACAATCCATAGGAAACCCTTGTAATTTCTATACTCTAAATACGCGTTCGGTTGTTGGTATCGTGTTGTATAGTTACAATGGCTATTGGCTAATACCTTTAGGTATTAGCTATGTTTATGACAATTTAATGTTTGGTTTATATTTATTTCGATTGCATCTTATTCATTGTGTGTTGCTTTATGTTTATCAATTTATACTTGTTTACGTGCTTAAGTATGCGACCTATCATTCAACTGGATCTAGGAAAACAAATAGAGCGTTAGCTAGATGCCGGGATAGCTCTCCATATCTACAATTTATATATCTAGAGTAATAGGATCACAAATAACGTGTTGTCTTTGCTCTTGGTTTAGTGAATAAGTTAAACTAGCAGGTGAGCTAGGATTAACAAATGACGTCCTGATTCCTGAGTAAAGATCTGGACAAGTTGACTACTAGTATATAAAGAGTCGTTAAGCAGTAAGTTAGTAAAGTCTCGATGAGCTAGGATTCGATAAGATCACCATTATTGTCTCTTAAGATAGATTATAATCAACCATGAGTACTTTATGCGGATGTGGTTAATTGTGACAGAATTTTCAGATCTAGGTTTTAGGAAGAAGTACCGCCTAAATCTAGGAATGATATATCAACAACGAGATAGGACAATCATTGCACTTATAGACTAAAACCTGCATTAGATTAGACTAAACATGGTTAGTACGTTTTCCTTACATAAGGCTTGACCGTTTCTTTATCTTCTAACTATCAACTTGTACGTGTTAATCGCCTAATCCCAGTCTAGGTAAACCAAAACTCGTGTCAGTCTCTCAGGCTGAAAACCCCCCTTTTGCGTTAGTTTAGGTTTAACTTAGGTATAACATAGAATAAATTAGGACTAACTTAGATAACTAAAATATTTGTAGACTTAAGTATTAACACTCGCTCTTAGTGATCGACACCCTACTTATCAACAAAACTACAACTGATCGGGTACACTACCCGTTAGTGTTGTTTTAGGTAAATTCGACAAAATATAAATAGTAAAACTTGATAATAAATAATACCTACGCACAACGACATGCACGCGCACGCACACACACACACACACACACACACACACACACACACACACACACACACAGCATACACACACACAAACAGACACAATATTATATCAAGATATATTATAATAGTAAAAATAGGTGGTATAATATAAATAATATAATAATCTATAAAGATAAAATATATCTACTACTCAGGACTTACAATATTCCTCCTATATATACTCAGGACTTGACATTATTCCTCCTTATTTGTCTTTAAAAACAAATCATATTTGTTTTTTTTATTTTAATTCTACCTTATATAGAAGTGAGATCAACATATATCATTTTTTTTAAGTTCAAATGAGTCAGTCTTATCCATCCATATTTTTATCAAAAAAAACACATTCTCAACCTTTTTTTAGAACAACATATTTTGCAATTGGTAAATCGTCAAGATACGAAATATGCACTACCGCGATGAGAATATTTCTATTTTTTAGTAGACAAACACTTTGATATATACTTTCGACGGTTTTTTAGTGTTAAAATTTCTGCCCAGAAAAATCACACGTGTTTTGTAAAATTACTTGTGATTTTTTTACAGCATAAATAAATAACTTTTTATGATTACAAAGCTAATTCTTTTGAAAATAACATTTGTGGATCTATGTGTCAAAACATTACTGTTCATAACCCATTGGATCCTGTTGAGTACGTCCATCGTTTTAGGTGCAAGAAAACCAAATGTATCAAACACAAAATTTAAAAAAAATTTATGTGTGATTTCAAAAATTCACATGTGATTTTTAAAGTAACGACGAGAATATATTTATCTTTTAGTAGACGGTTACTTTGATATACTTTCGACAATTTTTTGTGTTAAAATTTTCACCGAGAAAAATCATACGTTATTTGTAAAATCATTGTGATTTGTTATTTAGCAAATTACGAATGATTTCATAAATCGCATTTGATTTCATAAATTCGCATGTGATTTTTAAAATAATTGTGATTTTTCTGCGCGAAAATTTTAAAAAAAGTTCGTCAAAAATATAAAATTGCCTATCAATAAAAAGATAATTTAATTCTCGTCGATGGTATATGACTTGACATCATTTCTACATATTAGTTATCTAGAATTACATTCACCGTTCATATTGGATTTTAATTACATTATCAATACCTAAATTTTAAACTTATTGCATTAATTGAACTTTTTTT
The DNA here is from genome assembly GCA_026074375.1 of Tanacetum coccineum. Classification (NCBI taxonomy): domain Eukaryota; kingdom Viridiplantae; phylum Streptophyta; class Magnoliopsida; order Asterales; family Asteraceae; genus Tanacetum; species Tanacetum coccineum. The sequence continues at coordinate 60,119 of BQNB010002359.1, forward strand.
TTCTAAAGTAAAGATCAGTTGTGCAATAATCTATAGTTTTTTTTTCACATATCGTTCATTTTTTTATTACACGGACCCTCTTTATTTTTTAAAACAGGGACTATCATTCAAAAGAAATGTTCTTTATAGATCACTTTTTTTCTAAAGATTAAACGGGAAGATTTTAGTCATCCATTTTTTTAATCAAATAAGAAAACCTCACTTTCATCATTTTTATAAAAAAAATTAAAATATCTCACAAACCGTTAGTTGTTACGCGAAATTAATTATACCATAAGGACGAGAATTAAATTATCTTTCTATATATGGACACTTTTATTTACTTTCAACGAATTTTTTATTCAAAATTTCCGTACAAAAAAATCACATGTGATTTATTACTTTTCAAAATCACATGTGAATTGTGAAATCACATGTGATTCTTAAATAACAAATCACAAGTGATTTATTTTTTTAAAAATTACATGTGATTTTTAAAGGGTTAATTCCATATATACCAAATTTAAATATCTAAATGACATATTTACCTAACTAAATATCGTAATCTCATATATACCCAATATAGGCACCATATTTGTCTTATTCACCTATTTTATTAGTTTATTCATTTAAAAGAAATGAAACTCTTATAATTTATCAATTAAATTAGTATTGACTGTTATACTCTTATGATTAAGAATCTCTTACTTGAACCTTTTTACCTTAATTTAGGTTTATAGATAAAAAAGCTAATAAAAAGTTGTTGCGCATGATCAGTACATGATCAAAATAACAATAAAGAATATCCCTTGTTAGATGATCATACTTTCATCTATATGGTTCATCATATTCATGAACCTAATAACAATATCAAAATTTATTTATATAGTTCCTGTTTGTTAGATGAGTTTTATAACCGTCGTATAGTTGGTATTATTTTGTGGTGCATATATTTCCCCTCACATGTTTAGTATTTGAAGTTACGGTTGGTCTTTCTTGCGCTTGTGGTTCCGAAAGTTTGTTCCATAATATTGACTTAGAGCATGTTTGTTTAGTTTTTTCATTAAGTCGTGTTTAATTAACAGATGACTTAATGTGGACAGCTTCAGTTTTATCACTTTATATTTTAAGTCATCTTTCTCAATTAAGTCATTAACAAACAATTTTCATATGACTTAATTAATTCAGTTTTTTTTTCATATTAAGTCAATTAAGTCTTTTTCAAACAGCACCTTATACTATTAAAGGTAAGGGTGTGCACGGTTCGGTTTGGTTCGTTTTTGGCTAAAACCGAGACTGAACCGAAATATTCGGTTTTTATAAAACCAAAAACCGAAACCGTTCGATTTTTGACGGTTCGGTTTTTTCGGTTTATTATCGGTTTCGGTTTGATTTTTCGGTTATTTTGGTTTTTAACCGTTTATATTTTGGCGTGACCGATTTTTACCAACGAACTTGTTATACATAGAAAATTGGTTATTCTTCTTTACTTTTCTTTGTCAATTTGAGCCTAATAATGTTTATCCTAAATTTCTACAATTACACACATATAAATAGTACACACACATGCAAGCGAACATACACATAGTCTAATCACTGTCACATATGTAATGATATATTGTGAAGTAAACACACGTACACGACAAACACACATCTAAACGTTAAGATACGTATATTATAATCCCCCTCCCAAAAAAATGAATCTGAATATATAAATTTAATTTATTTAGTTATCTATTTATATTATATTAATTATATATAATAAAACCGATTCGGTTCGGTTCGGTTTTTACGGTCTGGTTTTTTGACGAAAATCGAAACCAAACCGAATTTTTCGGTTTTTGAAAAAGTAAAAACCGAACCATCGGTTTCTAATTTCGGTCGGTTATTTCGGTTCGGTTTTTTTTTTTTCGGTTTTTCTGCTCACCCCTAATTAAGGGCATTATAGGAATTTAATGATGTAAGTTTACTTTATGTGGGTTGTATAATTAAATGTGTAAATATGATATGTATGGAGTTTTAGATTGGATATATATGCGGAATTAACCCATTTTAAAATAACAAATCACAAGTGACTTTGCAAATCTCATATGATTTTTGTGGGTGTAAATTTCAACAATAAAAAATGGTCGAAAGTTTATCAATTCGATCGGGTTTTGTTGCGGTTCGGTTTTTTTTTTTTCGGTTTGGGTTTTGGTTTTTTTCAGGTTTTTGTATGCTTAACCCCCCTAATTAAAGGGCATATATTAGGAATTTTAATTGATGTGTAAGTTTAAACTTTATGTGGGTTTGTATAATTAAATGTCCGTAATCTTTGACTTTATGTATGGAGTTTTTAGAGTAGGATAATATATGAGGAAAAGTCTAACCCATTTTCGTATCTTCTATACAAACTCACAAGTGACGTTTGCACAAATCTCACTTATGTTGGTGTCGAGGTTTTTGTGGGTGCGTTGGCTAAAATTTCAACATTAAAAACATCCGGTCGAAAGTTTATCAATGTGATATGTATAATTGAAAGTTTTAAATTATTATCGTACGCAGGATGGCCTCCTGGATATTTTATTGACTGTCTTGACGATTTAGCATCTTTATTTAAAATATGTTGTTTAAAAAAAATATGCAGGAAGGGATTAAATATGTCTTTTTTTTTAATTCAATAATAAATTGACTTAGATATTCAAACATTATTGATCGTTGTTTGTGTAATAGTAATTATTGTTGTCTTCTCACCTTGTAAAAGTTAGGCATATGACATGATTAAGATTCATCAAGTTAAGATTATACAATCCCAGTTGTCAAGTTAAGATTCATCATATGGATATAAAATCGGCAAACAGATAACATGGACCTGCTATGATTTTGAGATATTAAGGACAAAAAACATCTGACATTTCTTCTTAATTGAATTTGAACACATCTACCAACCTTACATCTTGTAGGATACTGAACAGTGCATCATTACTCTGCAGATTAGTCATACAAAGCCCTGCCCACTAGTTTTGGAAATATTTTCAATATGACTATATACAACCGTGCTAATATTGATGCATGATGTCGTTTGACTATTCCAATACAAGAGCTCTATAAATTCCCATATATCAAAAACCAAATTTGCTCATGAGCCAACTTCACTAATTGTTTTTACAAATATGACCAGCCAAATTGCAAATATACTAGAGCCATGGCACGATCTCAGTGGAAAAGTGGTGTTCGTGACAGGAGCATCATCCGGTATTGGCAAAGAGTTATGCCTTGATTTAGCTCGAGCTGGTTGTAAGATAATCGGGTGTGCTAGGCGAATTGAACTACTGAAATCGCTTAGCGATGAAATCAATGGACAGGAATGTGAAAAAGACGGCCTTCGGGCCTTTGCGCTTCAGCTGGATGTAAGTGCGGATGAGGACACAATCAAGGCCGCTGTCGACAAAGCATGGGGAGTGTTTGGACGCATTGATGCTTTGATTAACAATGCCGGAATTTCAGGTTCTCTTTTATTTTTTGAAAGTCATTTGTTCTTTTCGATTTCTCAGTCTCTTTCCTTGTTCTATTTCTATCTTTTTAAGTTTTTCTTTTGTAAACACGGAATAACACTGGATTCTACAATCTAGGTCTACCGCGTAACCCGTTGGAATATGAAGAGAAAGACTGGAACTATATGTACAGAATAAACCTAACCGGATCGTGGTTAGTGGCAAAGCATGTTTGCTTGCACATGCGTAATGCTAAACAAGGAGGTTCAGTGATCAACATTTCATCCATTACTGGTACTAATCGAGTGTATCTCCCTGGAGGCATTGCTTATGCCTCTTCAAAGGCAGCCGTTAATACCATGACAAAGGTAACCTAATCACTCGACATAACAACCTTTCACGTACGTTTACATTAGAGGTGGTAGGGTCGGGTACAAGGAGTGAACTAGAGCTTAAAGTGATCGGGTGCAAAAACTCTTTTCTTAACCATAGTATATAGAAAAAAGCTTTTTAAAGATACAATTTTCGGTTAAAATGATGAGTTTAGTGAAAACTAATTCATTTTTTACCTATTGATTCATTAACTGAGCAATAACTAGAAAAACAATCCATTGACCGTCCCTGGTCGGATAATAAGTGAAAAAAACATGTCAATTTTTGGTACATGAAGAGTCAAGTTTGGGAAACACGTGAAAAACATATTTGCATACATTTTTTGCTTAAATAAAATGAATTTATGATTTTGTATGTAAAATGAATTTATGATTTTGTATGTAAAGAAAAGAGTTTTCTACTTGTAGCCTGGTTCACCTGTTGTAACATTTTCGCTATATACTACATGTACTCAGATCATTCTAGTGTCCCTTATGTTTGCATTTACATATTTTGCTATAGGTGATGGCAATGGAATTAGGAACGTACAATATAAGAGTAAACTGCATAAATCCCGGAATTTTCAGAAGTGAGATCACTCAAGGGCTAATAGACAAAGATTGGTTCAATAATGTCACCTTGAGGACAGTTCCATTGAAAACACTTGGCACGATAAATCCAGCCTTGACGTCTCTTGCACGTTATTTGATCCATGATTCTTCTGTGTATGTGACAGGAAGTTGTTTCATTGCAGACGCTGGTACCAGCCTGGCAACTATTCCTATTTTCTCATCACTTTGAAATTCAGATTTATTAAACCTCGGTGAAATGAAATCCATTTAAAGTGTATCATTCTCTAGATATACCTGAAGTGATGATTAGTGATTTTACCATGTTTGATGTACATGGCTGTTGAGATCATTAAATGATAAACTTGTATTTAGGCTTGGGCAAATCGTCTTTAGTAATACATCAAAAGACAACCATAATACTGAAATTATTATTCTCTTCCTCTTAAGCTTTACGTCTTAACACTTCGTTATAATCCTACTTGCAGATATTTTCTCTTCATTTTCATACTTTTCACTTTCAGTTATGAACCTTTAATTATTATTCTATTATATAAACATACAAAAATGAGTAACACTTGCATTAAATTGCCGGGTTGACCTGATCCGATCCGTTTTTTTTTTATTTACGATATAGCCTCTCAAATACTTACGAAATACCCTCTCGCATTATGTGTCAAATTACGAAAACGACTGTTAACCTTTTTTTTTACATAACACAGGTAACCAAAACCGCCACCCGCCAAACATTCCGCAGCGAAGCGCGGGCAGGCAAACTCGTTATACTCATTCCTCATGTAAAACAATGTCGTTTTAACAGTGGGCTACATGAGGTTTATTTGGGCTCCCACTTTGGGCCGGTCCACCTTTTTTTTAAATTTCCTTGGCACAAACTAGGGGGAAAAATATTACAAAAGTACCGATTTATTCGAATAAAAAAATATCCGCGGAGATATCTTCGATACCTAATAACTTTAAAATAATCGACAGGGTCACAAACGTACAACTCTAGATTTCATTAAACGGTGGCATAGCCCATATGGGGGGGGGGGTTTTTTTCTTTTTAATTAGATGCATATACGTATATTAGATGCATTTCATGATTCCTCTTATTTTTTGGTCCTCTACATGTGCCAAAATCATGAAAATCAATTTGCACCATCTACACATCAAATTAACTTTCGAAACTCAAAATGATGTATCTAGATGAATAGAAATGCATCTAATGAAAGTCGTTGCATCTCATATGTGTGCTTTTAGTCACTTCTCACAACTTCTTATTTTAATTTACTTCTCACTGGATACCGAAAAATAAATGCTCCGCAACAACGCGCGGGACATAAACTCATATAAGGGGAAAAAAACTATTAAACATGATACCGAAAAATAAACCCGCACTATTAAACATGACACCGAAAAAATAAACTCGCACAAAATACAATAAAAAAAAGCCATGCAGTAACCTGCGATTATCATTTAAAGCACACGTAATCTCATAAAATTATATTAAAAAAAACTCGTATAGCCAAAAAAAATCTTTAAACATGAGGCCCAACAAATAAGCGGATATAAGAAAAAAACAAACTATTAAACATGAGACCGAAAAAATAAATCCGCACAAAATCCAAAAATAAAATAAAAATAATGTCACGCAACAACGCGCGCGTAATCTACTTGTTACCATCAATCTTATCTTGTGCTAGTAGTTTGTATCAAAACCAGCCCAATATCGTCCAATTTGTTCGACACCGAAAAAGCATGTTACTGGGCCGTGAAAAAAGAAACAAAATCCTACACTTTGGTTTAATGGGTAATAAATTAATACCTTGAAACAATTTTAATAATTTCTTTTCTGATAGAAAATTTTTGCACCAAACTCTCAAACGAGTGTCTATGCAGCAAGTCAATTTACTTTTCATTTCATTTTAGCTTTTGATAAACAAATTTCTCTCTTCCTCGTTACTAATATACACATTCACGGACAAATCCACTGTCGTTTTTACCGTGGGCCACTTTGCTACAGTAACGGGTTCTCATTTTGGGCCAGCCCGATTTTAGTTTTTAGTTTTTTTTTTTAAATGATTTTGTTTTTGTTTTTATTTTTTAAATTTGTATGCACAGAGTAGGAGGGAAAAAAATATTACAAAAGTTCCGATTTATTCAGATAAAAAAAATACCCGCGGAAACATCTTCGATACATAATAACTTGACAGTGGGCCACTTTGCTACAGTAACGGGCTCCCATTTTGAGCCAGCCCGATTTTAGTTTTTAGTTTTTTTTTTTAAATGATTTTGTTTTTGTTTTTTTTTTTAATTTGTATGCACAAAGTAGGAGGGAAAAAAATATTACAAAAGTTCCGATTTATTCAGATAAAAAAAATACCTGCGGAAACATCTTCGATACCTAATAACTTTAAAATAATCGATATGGTCACAAACGTACAACCCATTATATTAAAAAAAAACCATATAGCAAAAAAAAAAACACTTTAAAGATGAGGCCCAACACATAAGCCATATAAAAAAAATTATTACTAATATACACATTTTGCGACAAACTAGCCTAAAATTCGCATAAAATGTGGCCCAAAGTAAAAAAAAACTAGCCTGAAATCTGGCCCAAAGTAAAAAAAATACAAAACGGTCCTTCAACTTTTAACTATTTATGATTTTCTTACACAAAAAATCCCGTAAAGAAATTAACAAAAAAAAACACGTCAAATTTTTATTGTTCACAACTTTTTTACATTCATCGGCCCAAATAAAAAGATATCGAACCGTCCCAAAAAAAGAAAATATTCGGGAAAAAATTAACCCGTCCCAACGCAAAAAAAAAATTCCCGAATCATAAAAAAAGGAAATATCCGGGAAAAAATTAGCCAAAAAAAACCCAAAAATAGCCTAAAATCTGGCCCAAAGTAAAAAAAAAATACAAAACGGACCCTCACCTTTTAACTATTTACGATTTTCTTACACAAAAATTCCCGTAAAAAAATTTACAAAACCGTCCCAAAAAAAGAAAATATTCGGGAAAAAATTAGCCCGTCCCAACGCAAATTTTTTTTCCCCGAATCATACAAAAAAAGAAAATATTAAAAATTAGCCTCGCATAACGCATCGCCAAAAAAAAACCCCCGAAACGTAAAAAAAAATTATTCGGGAAAAAATTAGCCCCGCCGCAACGCGCGGGTTCTTTTGCTTGTATTACACATTTGTGGACAAATCCACTGTCGTTTTGACAGTGGGCCACATTGCTACAGTAATGGGCTCCCATTTTTGGGCCAGCCCGATTTTGGTTTTTTTTTTTTTTTCAATTATTTTGTTTTTTTTTTTATTTGTATGCACAAAGTAGGAGGGAAAAAAATATTACAAAAGTTCTGATTTATTCAGATAAAAAAATACCCGCAGAAACATCTTCGATACCTAATAACTTTAAAATAATCGATATGGTCACAAACATACAACCCATTATATTAAAAAAAAAACATATAGCAAAAAAAAACAACACTTTAAACATGAGGCCCAACACATAAGCCATATAAAAAAAATTATTACTAATATACACATTTTTCGACAAACTAGCCTAAAATTCGCATAAAAATCTGGCCCAAAATCTGGCCCAAAGTAAAAAAAAAAAAAAACTAGCCTAAAATTAGCTTGAAATCTGACCCAAAGTAAAAAAAATACAAAACGGTCCCTCAACTTTTAACTATCTATGATTTTCTTACACAAAAAATCCCGTAAAAAATCAACAAAAAAAACACGTCAAATTTTTATTGTTCACAACTTTTTTACACTCATCGGCCCCAAAAAAAAGATATCGAACCGTCCAAAAAAAAATATTCGGGAAAAATTAACCCGTCCCAACGCAAAAAAAAAATTCCCGAATCGTAAAAAAAAAGAAATATCCGGGAAAAAATTAGCCAAAAAAAACCCAAAAATAGCCTAAAATCTAGCCCAAAGTAAAAAATACAAAATACAAAACGGACCCTCACCTTTTAACTATTTACGATTTTCTTACACAAAAATTCTCGTAAAAAAATTTACAAAACCGTCCCAAAAAAGAAAATATGCGGGAAAAAGTTAGCCCGTCCCAACGCAAAAAAATTTCCCCGAATCATACAAAAAAAGAAAATATTAAAAATTAGCCCCGCCATAACGCATCGCCCAAAAAAAAAACCCCGAAACGTAAAAAAATTATTCGGGAAAAAAATAGCTCCGCCGCAACGCGCGGGTTCTTTTGCCTATTTTGTAACAACCCTTGTAATCATTCAATTACTTCCATTAATAACACATTAAGTTTTCGACTATCATTTCAATCTTTGATAATCTAAGTTTAGTTGTTGCATTACTACCGATTCTATATTAAGATCCTAGTGGTGTCTATCAAGTAGACGTGTCATGTGTAATCTGAATTGAATTGCAAGCCACGTATTTCGAAACCAATTTACTCCTTTTTCGAATTCAAACTATACTATGTTCTTATATTTAGCATGTTACTTGGTTACGATCAAAGGAATTATAAAAGGACAATGATTCTCTAAAGTTAATATAAACATGATAGGTCATGTTCTCTCACAAACATAAGAAAGACCGGGTCTCACAAGAGACTCCACAGTTTTGTTTATGAGGCAACATGACCAGTAATGTTCATGTTAACTTTAAAGAATCCTTATCCGTTATAAAAGTGGTTTAATCGACTTAACTTGTTAAAATATGTGTCATGTAAATAGCTCAAACTGGGATGAACATGAATAACTTATTTAAAAAAAACAAATCAACCAAAGAAAATCAAAGAAGATGAAAGCGATGGTATTTTAGTCAACCAAAGGCTTGCCCACATGGAGGACACTTGCACTTTCCGAACCATATAGACGAAACATGCTATCTGGCCAAACCACAAGGACGATTTTTGCAATTTACTCTTAAAAAAAGCTAGAAACCTAATAGCTAAAGCTAATTTTTCAGAAAAGTAATTTCCATCTACATGCTTTAGTAATTAACTTAGCTTTGTTTCTATAAAATTTACTTGACAAAGCAGAAATCTTATTCTATAACGAGTAGGCGCCCAACATATAGATCTTGTAAACTATAATGAACTTACACAATCGCCATCGGCGATACAACACCACGATACAATTGCCAATTTTTTGGTAAATAAGTATAACAAGGAAAGGCCAAAACTTTTAACAATTCAAATAGTTTCAAAAATGAAATCCAAACATCATTAAGCCTCGTCAATCTGCAGCACCCGCGCAGGTAGGCATCACACGTTAGGATATGGGGATAATATGGAGACGGGGTTGGATTCTGTTGCGAAACCATCCATAAGATAATAAAGTCCAAGTAATTTTCAGATTGTTGTAGAGTTTGGAAAAATCTTCATCCAGTTATCCAACGTTTCAGGAAAGAACTTTCTTGCAAATAGGAAGCAGGGGCGTCTCATTCCATTCCATATGCAAGGCGTTTCTAACACAGTTTTCTGCAAAAGTCAACAAATGTGATTTAAAATTACTCCCTTTACTAAAAATCTAAAAGAAAGTAGAGGTGGAATGCAGATTAGTTCACGGGGAAAATGGGAGGCAGTGGTATATATGCCTATATGGGATGGATAGTTGGGTTGACCACAAACACTTTTTGTCCCAAAAATTGTAACTTGTGTAACTAGTGTCATATATGATTACTAACGTATATATATATATTATCTAAACAAAATCATAATTTCTCAATAAATTGATTTCAGAGGTTTTAAGTCATTTTGAAATATACTTTGGGCCACCTTTGATCGCTGTGGATATGTGAACCCTTTCCTTTTTAGCGACCCTTTTGACCCGTTAGAAATAAAGCATAACCCAAATCAACTCATTCGTAAGTAGAACGGTCAAATCGACCACCTCTGAACGATGAAATTTGAGGTCCGAACACATACTATTTTAGAGATGACACAATACATCTTTTAATTTAGAGAAATATATGTATGAAAACTATGAAATAATTTCAAAAAGCAGTACAACTTGCGAAATCCTTGTTATTAAAAAATATTTGTAGACTACTTAACCTAAAAAGCAGTATTTTTACCCATGGAGTAAAATATTTCCTTTTCAGGCATGAAAGTATTAATAGTTAGAAGAAGTGATAAATTCTTACCTTTTCATCACTTGTGTAATGAAAGCTAGTATCAAAGGCCTGCAATACAAAAGATTGTTAAGTGGTTATAAAAGAGTGTTAATAGCAACTTGTGACAATAATCGGTTTTTCTATATTTGGTCAATTTATGTTAAAAAAATCTTACATCATCTTCAAATTATAAACGCTTATTCCGATTCGTTCAAATTCAAGAATAATGTTACTAGGATATGTAAAAGCAATATGAAGTGGGTGTACCGTAATGTTTCTGAGAAGCTTTGTAGTAATATCGTGAGGTTTATATGACCTAGGGTGCCACTTTCTCTCTGACCAATCTACATATGTTACAGACCAGTTTGAAATACCCCCAGGATCAACCATCTAAGAGAAAGCATGAAAAAGCATGTTATCAACTAGAAATAAAATCAACTTGCTCAAAGTAAACAAAAGAAAAAAGGAAGGATTGCAAAAACTAACATAGAATAGTGTTTGGAAGTAATGTTCGTCAGCATAGCAGTTTCGCCCCTCCGGCATACCTGGCTGTTAAGGTCAAAACCAAAAACTACAGTTCATAATAGAGTATTTCTTAAAAAATGTGTTATTAGATCGAACGTGAAATATCAATATCCTACATAACAAGATACCCACCATTTGAGAAAATGCAATGTTTAACATAAACTTATTTCATTTGATTGTTTGCTGCAAATCAAAATACCTACAATGTATCTTGATATAATAAAATATTGAGAAAACTTGTAGACCGAAATCAGTGCATCCAGGTGGTGTCTGTCAACTTATTTTTTGGGTTTAAGTTTTTGTTAGATTAGTAGCTTATGGCTTGAATACATAACTTTACATCTATAAAATTTGGGAATGTACCAAAAAGTACTTACCCTGCAGTAAAGCCGGAACTTCTTGTAGTAGAGACTATCAGCCATAATTATCAAAGCATGCCGGCGGGTCATAGTGAACCACTGCAGATGTACATAGAAACAAAATTCATTTCTTTTCAATTAAAAAGACGCTAAAGTCTACACACCAGCAATTTACTGTCATGGATACAAGATCAATGACATTAGAATCAGATCTTTCATTAAAATACAAAGCATTATTAGTTTGAGTGTCATTTGGTCAAATTCTAACTACGTGACCATATCATTCATGGCTATAAACCAAAAAATTATAAAATAGATGGCCAAATAGAAGTTATTATTCTTGGAGAATACCTGTGAGCCCTTACGGAAATACTTATATTCAATCTCAGGTAGCATAGGTTCTGTATACCTACCACCTGCACCATGTGGACCTGGATCATCATAACTAGAGACAGCATGAATGATATTTGGTAAGAAGTTTTTCACAAAAGAGAAAAAAAACAGTAAAAGCAAAATAGGTCATTTGTTTGAAAAAGTAAAATAGTCTTACCAGTCAATGAAACTAACATTTGTGAAAATTAAGTAGTTGTACACATAATCAAAGGGTTGCAGGGGTACACAGCTGCAAGAAAACATATATATTAGCATATAAAACATGTGGTGCATAATGCATCTCTTTAGACGCTACAAGATGGGTGGGTCGGGTAACGGTTCAAAATGCGTTTGAGATTGAGCATGTCCAAACTTAGTACAGGTTGCACTGACCAGTGGCAAACACCCTGCTAAAGCGGAAACACGGAGTGTGACAGCATAAGGCACAAACACATGAATATAGTACAACACTATACAGAAAATTAACAGAAAT
>BQNB010002359.1:75000-77500 GCA_026074375.1 Tanacetum coccineum
AGTAGGTTGTACATTCATTTTAGATATTAACCTTTCATGGAATTAGGGTTTTAGAGGTATACGATAACGGTTTAAAGCCCGTCTTGATATAACATTGCAAATGGTATATTATAAGAGTAATGTACTTTGTAATAATGATATTAAGATATCGACTTGATATGTTATGATGTTTGCTTGACATATAAATAGATATAGTTGGCATAGGTAGGTTGCGTGAGCTCGTCTACTTTAGTTATGTAAGTTACATTGCATATTGAGATATTGGTAATGCAAGTAATGTAATAAAGCGAAAAATTTCCCCGTACAATTGTGATCATAATAAAATAGGTTGATTTTTCATTTGATGAAAATTTTGGGTTGTTATAGTCTCCACCCCTTACAGAAATCTCATCTCGAGATTTAGTCGAATGCCGGAGAGACGTCAAGGAATGATTATGAATTTGTAAGAGAGTTGCTAATCATGTGGGATACATATTTGGAAATGAACAGATGATGAAGGTAATAATGATAATGATTAAGTGAAGAAAAGGAATTATTTATACAAACGGATCATAGATTGAAAGAATGTTGTTTGTACGTATGTCATATACTTAAGCCTACTTATTTATAATTTGTCACTTACAAAGAGAAGCGTCCAAATCCTTGTAACTGAGAATTTATAAATTCATAGTTCGGAGATTTATAATTTCTTATTCAAATGAAGAAGCGTCCTAATTCATTTCAATAAGATGATCATAAATCGTCTTACCTAAGCATAAAACATGATATCGAAACGGTAATGTGTAGAAAATGATATGATCATGAAAGGTAAGAAAAATATTGAAATATTAATTGTACTGACGCCCATATAGTTGAGAATGATAATTTATGTTTCAAAGGTATGAGGAGAGTATTCAGAGTTGAACATAATAGAATTAATGGAATTTGACAAACGATGTCGAGTTTTGATATCAGGAATTATCACTTTATTATTTCATGGATAACTTTACATACGAACTTTACATATGAAAAAGAGTTGATACTTATGCTAAGTATCTTGTAGTAGAATAAAAGTAACAGATGACGAGGATTGATGATTGGGGTTTTTAGATTGAAGAAGATTCTGATGAGAGTTGAATATCCTCGAGAGTTGTTTCTAGGGTAGAAATCCTAAAGTGAACAAAATTAAACTCATCCCTAAGTATGTTTTCCTGTGGCCCTGTTGTTTGCTTTTGAGCACCGATTCGCATAATGTCCTTTCTTTCCACAGGCATTACAAGTTACGGATACCGTTTGTAGATTGTTTCTAGTGGTTTTGTTTCTGCAGTTCTTGGTCAGATGACCTACTTTGTTGCAAGTCCGGCACTTGACAGTACAAGGACCTATGTGATGTAGGGTGCATCTTTCACACAAAGGACGGTTTCCAGTATATCCGTTGGTGGCAGTATAAATCTTGAAGGTTTCTTGTCTTCTATTCTGCTGTCGGTGGTAATCATCATTACGGTTGTTATTGTTGTAGTTATTCTGATAGTTGTTGTTGTTGACGATGTTCCCTTTATCCTCAAGCTTTCGTTTGTGATCATTGGTTTCTTGCACGGAATCACGCTTTATTATTTGATCCATTAACCTCTGGGATATGTTGATGGCTTCCTCCAAAGTTTGAGGCTTCGAGGCAGTAACGTTTCCTTCAATGCTTTGCGGTAGTCCCCCGATGAAAGCTTCCATAAGTTTCTCAGAATTCGGCACCATGTTTGGACATAAGATTGTTAATTCTTGGAATCTTCTAATATAAGTCTTGAGATCACTTCCATTTATAGTTAGACCATAAAATTCATCTTCCATTTTCTTGATCTCAGTTCGAGGACAATACTTGTTTGTCAGAAGCCTTTTTAACTCAGTCCAGGTGATTTGATTAGCTTGCTCTATTCCTATAGGCTGGGCATGTGCATTCCACCAGGACAAGGCATCATTAGTTAAAGTACCAGTAGCAAATGTTACTCTGTCTTCCTCGGCACACTTGCTACGAGAAAACACTGACTCAGTACGTTCAAACCAACGGATGAGGTCAACAGCTCCTTCTGTACCATTGAAGTAGGAAGGTTGACAGTTTATGAATTCTTTGTAGTTTCCTCTTTTTGCTACAGGAATTTCTCTGGGTTCAGTGTTCCTATTGGAATTGTCGGAATTTGCCATGGCAGCAGCTTGTGCTTTCAGAGCTGAGGAGATGCCATCATTAATCAGTTGCCGGATGGCATCCAAAGTTATGGCTGGTGTTTCAGATGTTGACGTCCTTTTGGGAGGCATTCTATCAACAAAAGATGATACGTAGTAAGAATGATATCATAAGTTTTGAAAAGTAATAAAAGAGAATGTGATGCTTAAAATGCTTAAAGGAAAATGCTTATTTTTAAATTTTTAAGCACTTAGAGGTTATGATAAAGACGGAAATAATGACGCAAATGGTGGAAATGATGATGAAAGAGAGATAAGTTGGAAAAATAAGGTATGAAACAGGATTGCC
>BQNB010002359.1:100000-125990 GCA_026074375.1 Tanacetum coccineum
GGCGAGGTTATGAACTTCACTAAGTCTTTGAAAAGTAATCACATTGTTATAAGATAAACGAGTATGTAAAAGAGTTTGTAACAAGCATGTATCCCCCTCGCGGGTTTATAAAACATGTAAATAAGTAAAGGCGATGTTATGAACTTCACCTAATAGGTGGATGTATTTAAATATTCCAAATGAAAGCTGAGACTTATCACAATCTTTACCGGGGGAATGTTGTTTATAGTAAAATGATAAATAAACAGCACGTCACGAACTGAGTAATATATGGTTGGGTCTTAGGAAGATTGTACTTTAGAACTTTAGTTTTAAGAGTTATGAGTTTGATTGAAGAGTTTGGAATTATTGTATCACCGTTCGGGCCATCATAATTCAGAAGTTATTCAGTAAACGTTTGAGGAGCTAGGGCACTTTAAATCGTAAACCCAACAACTCAGTCAGAACGTAATACCAAGATGAAACCTCTTAATATGAAGCTCCCTAGTATTGTGATATGATATAATCGGTTTTAAGCGTTTTAATCCATATCTGGAAATGTTAAGCACGTCAAGCGTTAATTAAAGTTATGTCTGGTAATGTTTTAAATGTGTTTTTATACTTTTTCAAAATGTTACATTTTAGACCCTAGGGTTTGGAAAATTGCAAGTAGACCCCTAGGGTTTGCATTTTTACGACTTTGGTCCTTCAACTTTGAAAGATATACCAAGTAAACCGTGTACTTTGAAAAGTGACATAATAGACCCCTATAGTTATAACTTTGATAAAATGACACTTTTAGTCCTTTTAGTTATAAGTTTTTGAAAGTTACGATATATACCCCTTGCATGGATTATAATTACAAAACATGTCCAAATTGCCATGCAAGCTTAGTTTAACATTACAATAGACATTTATAAGTTATAATAAACTAAAATATGAAGTTTTAACGCAACACAAGTTTAAAATAATGATTCGTTAGGCTAGGAAGCAAAACGGGTCAAATTAGGGTTTCAAAACGTAAACGCGCGGGTTTTAAGTTCAAATTCCTTCATTAATCAATAAAGTGGTTATTTTAACATTAGTTAAGCATGATAGGATATATTATAACAATATTTAACCATTATAACATTTAGTTTTAAGAAAAACGCAAAATTAGGGTTTCGGGTGTACGGTTTTGGATCAAAATGGAAAATGAGCATGAATTGAGTTATGAAACTTTAACAAGAGTATATTTAGGATCATATGAACATTATAAGGGTGTAGTAGCAGAAGTAGAACATTCAAAACCTGGGTTTGAGCTTCAAGGATCAAAAATGGTGGAAATGGGTCGTTTCGGGTAGTATTTCCACTCGTACGCCTTGTATCTTTACTCCGGGGCTTCAATTCTTCAGGGCTTCGCTTCTTGAACTTCTTTAATGATCCTAGGATCATATGGGAGCAAAGGATTGCTGCCTTATGGGTTTGAGAAAGAAGAGATGTGGTGCAAATTGGAATGAAGGAGTTAGGGCCCTATTTATAGTAGTTTGAAGGTATAAGGAGTAAGAAACACTTAGGATCTGTTGAGAGACATGTGTACAAGCTAGATACTGAGGTGGGAGCTCTATGGAGTGAGTTGTGAGGTCTAGAAAGCTAGAGAGGTGATGTGGAGGGTGTTTGTGGTGGTTTTTGAATTCGGCAAGACTTAAGGACCAAGGGTGATCATGTGGCTTTGTTTTTGGCCAAGGAATGGTGTAAGCTGGTGTGTAAGCTGCTATAGAGTATCTAGAAGGTGTTCATGTAAATATCTTGCACATGGGTGAGTTTAAAATGAGTCAAAAGGAGCTAAGTACCCTTGCGGGTCAGATTTGGGGTTTTAGGGTTCGAATTCAAGTTTTTGGCTTATATTTCGTGAGCATTGATCAAGGAATGATTAAAATATGATCTTAAGGTTTGTAATAAGAAGTATTAACGAAAGTTAGCAAGTGGTTTGGGTTAAAACGGGTTAAAAATGAAGAAATGGGGTCACGGGTCCAACTAGGGCTCGTTTAGGGTTTTCTTGACTTTCTTGGTTTATATTTTGCATACTCTTGATTAGGAATGATGAAATACAGATCCTAGAGCTTAAATAAAGTATTATAATGAAGTTTGATCATTGGTTTTAGTTATTAATATGGTTGAAATTGATTAAGATGAGCCCAAATTTTTTTCTTTTTTTAGGGGGCTGGAATTAGGGTTCATATAAGGCTTTTAGGGTTTTCTAGCTTTGTAATTCTCGTACATTGTTGAAGCAAGGATGGATAATGATGGATAAAGGTTTGTAAACTCATTTTATGGGTTTACAATGACTCTTGGTTGCTTACTTGAGAATGAGATGGTCAGAAAATGAGTAAACAGGTCAAAGTTACATTTAGTGCACAATTAGGTACATTTAGGGTTTCTCGGATTCGTTTTACGTACAAATGAAATAAGATGATGAAGTAATGATGAAATAATGATTGATTAGGATTGATATGATTGTAAAATAAGTTATTGCAACTTATTTGAGTGTTGGTTAAGGTTTAAAATGGATTATAATGAAGAAACGGGTCATTGTGTAGTATTTAGCTCGGGTTAGGGTTTCTGACTTTTGAATTAGGGTTTTGAGTGAAAAAAGATGTATGAAAGTTTATGAATAGAATAATTAGGGTTTACACATTGTATATTGAGTGTAGTAGCTTGTACATAAGTGGTGGTGAAGAAATTGGAATGAAAACGGAGGTAAAACGGCTATTTTAGATGTCATGCTTAATGACTTGTACATTGAGCTTTTAGAGACTTGTACTTTAACTTGAAGAGTTTATATATTTCAAATGAGATGTTATATTACTTGTACATATGCTTTAGTAGCTTATGCATTCACTTTAGATGTTAATCTTTCATGGAATTAGGGTTTTAGAGGCATACGATAACGGTTTAAAGCCTGTTTAGATATAATGTTGTGAATGGTACATTATAGGAATAATGTACTTTGTAATAAGGATATTATGATATTGAACTTGATATATTATGATGATTTCTTGGACATATATGGGAAGAGTAGGATTGTCATAGATAGTTGCGTCGGGAAGATCGTCTATTTATTATGACATACTGAGATATATAAGTAATGTAATAAAGCGAAAAATTTCCCCGTATAATTGTGATCATAGTAAAATAGGTTGATGAAAATTCTTGGGTTGTTATATTTAGTTATACAAGTAACGTAAACTAACGACTATTTAAATATTTATCGTAAAGTAATAAAATGTATTCTTTATATATTAATGTGTGTGCCACCCCCAATAGGCTCACATATTTCTAATCACAGAACATGCGGATTCAACTACCATATTCTAACAGCTCCCATTTGGGAGTTGGAGTAGCAGACTTACATTTATACCAACAATAGCAACGTCTAGCAACACACTTATTGTCATAAATCAGAAATACTTGAGATAAAGTTTCAAGAACAATCTCAGCTTTTAATGGTTATGTATTACTTGTAATTATCATCCCTTTGTTACAGATACCGTTAAACCATGGATATGGATCCTAACTCATTCCATATAGTTTAACCATTTAGTTTCTCGTTATAGAAGTTAATTCAGATCTACCAAACGTAATCAAGAATCATCTTGAATTACACTTTGGGTGCGGCCACACAATCATCTGATTAATTCTGGAGAGGCGCCATGGTATCATTCTGCACATATCAAGTGGAGGAACAAATTCTTTGTTGACTACAAGTGTTGTGGATGCTGCTTCACATCACTTCCAAAAATAGCCTTTATAACTACCATTTTCAGGTTAGCGTTTGACTTATAATCAAAAAGTGATATCCACACATACAGAACTTGCTTGTATCTCAAGTCTAAGGATGACTTATTTAACCATTTTCGATATCTTACTCATGACAAGGATCCAAAAGTAAATATTCGAAGGTTGGGGCGTCCAATATGCATCCCTTGTGAATAACATGTGAGTTTGGTGGGAACAATCCACAGATTCAAAATGTATAACCAAACACTCACATTTGTCTTAATTTAACAATATTTCCATATTGTTTATTGACAATGGACAAATTTAGAAATGATAAAATCATTTCAGATTAAACATGCAATATCATGATAATAATTATTATATGTTATGAATGGGACAAATACCACAGTATCTTTCATTCATCGGAAAGTAAAAATTATCTTACAATCCCAATTATCCAAATACTAAAACAGATATGCATGAAACTAATTAGCAAGTTGAAGTCCAATGTATCCAACATTCTTAACTTTTTCTTTGCAACACAGCTAAAAAGTTATCTGAGTAAACTTTCTGAATACTTGTTTAAAATTCACAAATTATGGAGGATTTAAATGATATGATAAGTGTCGTATGTATATTTGCTACTATTCAAGTATTCATAGTTGGAAAATGTGATAGTACCTTTATGAGGTATTTGAAGTCACCAACATACTTATCTCAAACAGTCATCTTTATAGTTTCTTAAAATGTAAAGTATTCTTATTCTTTAATGTGTAGTGCAACAATGCTCTTAGCTGAGCATATCTAGTTAGTAGATTTATCATAAAAGATGAAATCCTACTTTAACTAGGATTGATTATTCTCTAGCATCATGTGTACTCAAACAACACTATGCCTTATATAATTCGTAAACATTTGTTTTAACAGTCATCTAAATCACTCTCAATTAGATATTGTTGTTATCAGTCATCTAAACACTCTTAATTAGATACTGTTGTTGTTAGCTCATCTTGCTCTTGTGCAAAAGTAACAACCAGTCTCATACACAATATAAGATATACATGATGAATCCTTTGTTAAAAACACAAGGTTTCCATCCATGTATTAAATTATCTCAAGTGAAATATATCATTTAAGACTTGCTTCAATGATGTATTGCATTGTGTTGGACTTAATTTCCGCATATGTTTATTTCATTAAACATTTATTCCAAGGTCGTTTGTTTTATTTCCTAAATTCCCAAGTGAAGTTTCATTCCAATCTTAAGGATTAACATCTAGCTTTGATGAAATGATGCTTTGAATATGTTACACAACATATGAATTTTAAGGAAAAACATAGTGCTCCCACTTGATGTCAGGTGTACTCAGGAGTTATCTTAATTTAATCAAAAATCATATTGTGATTAAACTTAAGATCTCAGCTCCTAGATGCATGATCCAATCCACACTTGGATTCTATTATCTTGTATACTTTATAAAGATTATTTTAAACTCATAACCTTTTGATTACACACCGTCCTCGCAAAAAGTAATCATAAAGAAAAGAGTTATAAAACTTAATTGTCATAAAACAAATATAGACTCATAACCCTTTTTGATTACACATCGTCCTCGCAAGGTAATCATTAAGGAAAGAGTTATGATCCTTAATTCGCCATATGAGAGATTCAAGAAAATCTGTATGACAATTAGTTATCTTTATATAATTAATACGTGTAGAAAAGAAAGATTTAATCATAGTCAATTGCTTGAGTAAGATTAAAACTCTTATCATCAGTCAGGCATTAATATGTATACAATCTTGTCCTTATGAGCCTTTCTTCAAAAGAAACTCATTCTAACCTTTCAGTTTAACTGTTTGGTAAAAGATCAATCAAGCTCACAACATTGATTTGTCTTTTAAGGACAACATCTTATCATTCATAGTTCTAAGATATTTATCAGATCCAAGATGTGATAATTCATCTTATTAGTTAACAAGTTTATTATGAACCTGTGGTATATCTTATATCATAACACGGGTTCGATTCTTGGATCGGGCTAGTTTTTAGAGAGAGAAACACTAGAGAGAATAGTTTAGAGAGAGAAAGTGTTTCTTGTAAATGATTATTTTCTTACTAAACTTCTACTCTTACAAAGTTGGAAGAGACTATTATAGTACTTACAATATATGGGTATTTGAACCCGACTTAAACGAAAAAAGTGTATATAAACTATTAAACTAACGAGCTATATGAAAGTAAAATACACGGGGTGACGAGTCTTTTTCTATATCCAACATCTCCCCCTAAAGGGAGTCACCCTGAAAAGGGCTCCAAAATTTTTACTTCCGTGTTAGCTCGTGGACCATGTAATATCTTGAACGTTTGGTGTAGAGACATTATTGATTTATCTTACACATGTCTTTGACTGTGATCTTGAGCTTTCTTGAGATCATTGCCCAAACATAATCTTACATCATCTTGTAATGGTTCGCCATCTTGTGCACTTGTGAATGAATACTTGACATCAGAGTTTGCGGAAGCTTTGACACCTTTATGAGGTTTTTCATAACATCATCACATTTTGAAAGTTGTTAGGTCGTGTCTGAAACATTTTAGGTTATTTACTTGACATCTCAGGGAACTGGACTTTCCATCTCCTATCTCCATTCTTTACCGATCTCTGTAAATGAAAACAAGTTAGTAAATAAAGAGAAAATTGATTTGAAAAGACAGTCTAAGTGTTTCTTATAAAAGACTTTTGTAACACTTCGAAAGTTTTGATTGTTTGTCAAATGATGAATAACCGTCAATTCTTATACTGGAACAAGTTTGATTCACACAGAATCGCACCATTGTTTCTTTCCAGTTGACACAAGTTTGATTCTTGTAGAATCGCACAAGTCACCTACCTAGAGCTTGTTTTATGTTGGCTCTAGCAGGGATTTCCATCTTCATTGTGAAAAACTATCGTTTCACTCGGATGTTCTGGCAATATTACAAGGATAATGCGTAGGACTCTTAATATGGACTTGTTTCCACAGAGTGTGAAAGACAAGATAATTGGATATGTGTCCTAACGAGATTAACTGACGATCTCATGGCTTAGACTCTAATAGTGACGTTT
Organism: Tanacetum coccineum; assembly: GCA_026074375.1. Lineage (NCBI taxonomy): Eukaryota > Viridiplantae > Streptophyta > Magnoliopsida > Asterales > Asteraceae > Tanacetum > Tanacetum coccineum. The sequence continues at coordinate 106,849 of BQNB010002359.1, forward strand.
TGGTATTAATTATCGGAGGGCTGGGAGCAGGACTGTCCACCTTTTCAATATCAACTAACTCGGAGTGAGAAAGTCAATAGATAACGTGTTTTATCTCCGTGAGAAATGAAACAGAAATCTTTTGAAAGATTCTGAGTGGCTGGGGAGGGTTGTGCATTGCATCACTGGGTCCATGATGACGATCTTCAATGTCAGCAATCATCTTAGTGATTCTGGCAGCATATGAATTGACCCGGTTTACTGCCTAGGTGAAAGAAGGCTTCGCTTTCTTCTACACCTTTATCTTTACAATTCTTTTAATCTTCAACCCCTTCAGTGGCTTACGAGAATTCAATGACTTAGAACCTTGTTGGGTTTATTCAGTACTAGCTCTATCTGAGTCGACACTTTTCCCTTATTATCACTTTTACTCCTTTTTCCAATGTTCATACCATAAGGATTCTACACTAACATAGTGGATTGTCCCTGGGTATGATCCCTCCCGGGTTTTGGTTGGATCATCGGGGAATAGTACTATCCTTACCAACCTTATAACTCCAATTAGTAAATGCATGGTCAGTTGCGCGCTGTACAGTTCTCCTTTCCATAAAACCATATGAGAAAAATTCAATTGAGGCACTTTATGATATAAATATCCAAGCGTTTAGTACCTCGATCGTTTTTGATTTTCGAAACGCTCCCCCTCAAAATGTGCTTCGGTATTCGAAATTGTTTAGCACGTTTAGGAGGAGTATATGAGTCCTAATAATCACAGTTATTATTATACACATATTTTAATCACATTTTCTCCCCTTATCAAAAATTTTAAACCCTTTGACATTTTGGATATCAATTGATTTAAAATAAGTTATAAAATTTAGGAGAGAGGAAACAGAAGTGGCCTTAATTCGCAAGTCGTGTAAGAGACGTATAACTGCTCCCCCTCAATCGTTGAGGGATATAAATTACTCCTACACCTAACCATCAATAGATAAACTAGCTACTAATGTACAAGGTATATTATTCACAGTAAGAAATAAGATTGACCTTTTGATTGTACTGACGATGTCGTCACGTTGTTCTGTTGATCAGCCTGTAGTCAATATCTCTTACTCTTCCTCCAACAAAGCTTTCCAGACTTCGATAGATCCTTCTGATCTGTATAGTCTTTTCTCGACTAGCTCGTGATTGAAGTCTTTGCTTCCTTCTCTTGTCAATCCTATGACCACTCCTGGTCTCCATGCCCTTATTGTACCTCGAACAGATGAAAGTCTTTTAACCATTTGGTCAGCTTTTCCATGACCTCTTGTTCAACGTCCATCACTAAACTTGTGAAGCCTCATTCAGCCTCATCAACTTTCTTTGGATTATTTCTGGTCTCTTTGTAGACAAATGCTCTTTGGCTTAGGTACGATTGTTATAGTTCTTCTTTGAAGTAATAGTCGGCTTGGCATCCCATTAGGACGGTTCAAGGTTGATCCTTTGTTTGATAGCTTTCAATCACGAGATTGCTCAAGTCCCCACACGATTCCTGATCATACCAGGTTTCTGAATCTCACACATGTTGCACCGGCAGGTGTGAAGACTAGTCTTTGTCTGTCTTGGGCAGATGGTTTGGCTTTTCTTGGATATTAAGAAGGAACAGATCTTCAAAATCGTTTGGATGAAGATTCTTGAAATCCTTTTCCGAGATCTTGTATTCTTGGTAATCAGCTCGGCGAAGAATGATCTCTCTGAGGTAGTTATATCCATATTTTTCAAACACTTTGACACTTACTACACTAAGAATTCGCATGTGCGATCTGACTGCTTCACGATCAGAGGATGCTTCACTATGTGTGTTGCTTGAGTATAGATTCCTTCCTCCTAAACCCAGTGAGTGATGCATAGGACCTCGCACTTATGTCATATTCGTGTTCACTTCAACCCACAACGATGGAACTAATTCTCAATCAAGGCCAAAGTCGACAGGCTATATTAGGCGAGCGGCTTTGAGCTTGGATATGGATTAATGACAATTCTTTCGCTCTTTATCCACCTGTCTAGAGATAGGTCCTAGATCCCTGTTGAAGAAGAATTGCGGTTGAATGGTTACCTGACCTGGTGGACCTCCTAAGGGCAGTTGGTTACAGTATATTTCTCAGAATTTGATGGACCTCAGATTCTCCAATCGACTTATTTGACAGCAGCTTGTGGCCTTTCATCCATATGTATTGAAGAAAGAACCACCATGTTCTTGTTTGAAAGGCTTTAACAAGGGTGATATGGGGTCCTTCTAAGTCTGCTTTGTGGTGTGGTTGAGCTTCCTTCTTTCCCGTTCGCCTGCAGATACCATTTGATGGAAATGACCCAATGTCATACGTCCTTCCTGTGAAAGCGATTGTTTTCCTCAGGAACTTTATATGTTGTGGGCGTATGCATTTGGCCCAGTGTGTTTGGCTCCCGGGGGAAATCCTCAAATTCGGGGTAATATTGTCCATTCTGGTTCAGGCGTAGCAGGTCTCATCACTTTCTGGAATTGGCCTTAAACACGTAGTGTCGACATTTGGACTGTGAGAGCATTGTCAGTGTCCTCCATATCTGAGTCATTTCCTTTTCATCTGGCTTTGATAAGTCATCTGAAGATTGTTCAGAGTTAAAGTGTTCTGATTGGATTCAGATCTGTGCACGAAGAGACTAGTACAGTATCTCTTTAGTGTCTAGTGATCTGCAATTCAGTTGAGAGTGAAACGATGGGGTGTCTGTTTGGACGCAGATGCATCAGACTCCCTTGGCTTCTCGATGAATTTTGGTCTTCATTTTTGGAGGAGGTTTAGCTGACCAGAGGCGCTGGCAGAATCAGATGCCTCTTTTCTTTGTAGACCTGCCCTGGTTTGATCCAGCTGAAGGGCCTTCATCATCATCATCGTCTTCATCATCATCACTATCATGTTTTCTCTTGTGGTCTTTTACTTGGTCTGCAACTTCCTTATCCATTGCGTCTTCATCCGCTATTAAAGCTTCCATGAGAGCATGGTATAGACCGTGGTACTTGTTGTAGTGTTTTTGTTGGCAGACTTCTTCTTATTCATGTGACTGAAGAGAGCACTTTTTAGATCAAATTCTTCAAGATCAACTTTATCAGTTGACCTGATGGAGTAAGTTGAATCTTGTTTCTCCTCATCTTGTTCCTTTTTGGCTTTTATAATCTCCTTCGGAGTCTTTTCAGATTCCTGATTCTTGACAGACTCTGGGCCAGGCAACACAGAGTATTTCTCGATTAAATCGGCAGTGTGTCGTTCAAGAACCTTAAGGAGAGCATCATCAAGTTTCGTCTCTAATAATTATTTAACAGCCGTAGGAATTGGGATCTTATTGAACGCTCCAATACATCCAGTTCTTCTTTACTTCAGACATATTGTTCCAATTTTGCTACTCTTAGCTGAAGGGCGATGAATGGAGTGATTTCAGGAATAGATGTGGTGATTGTTGTAGCTTCAGTGTTGATTGGTGGAGGAGTGACCAGCAGTGATGGTTCTGAAGATGTGACATTTGTGAAGGGAGCAATCAAGGGAGGGGTTGACATTACTGTCTGATGACTAGAATCAGGTATATTGGAATCAAACTCCTCTCTAGCTTTAGATTTTCTGATCATCTTCTGTGGCTTTGGTCATGAAAGAAATTGTCCCAAAGTAACAGTGTCATCGAGATTTTTCGGGAGACATAGAAAGCCAGAATGAGAATTTTGGTCTTATCATTGATGACACGTTCGCTTTGTTATGGAGCTTTCAGTTTTTCATGAACCTTTGGGTAGGCCTGTTGCAATGAAATTCGTCATCATGTGCTTTCTAGGTTATGGCTCCAGCAGAGACACATGTAATTTTCCAGACTTCGATCCAGTCTGGTCTTCTTGCAGGGGCTCAGGGTACATTGGTCCAGCCTGAGCCTAATGAGCTCTCTTAGGGTCTGATACAGGAATTGCTTATCTCCTGATGTTACGGTAGACGATGGATAATTTCACCTGAACTTTGTCACCTTTAGGTGTACCAGATTCTTTGTATCACTTTCAGTTCTGTTGAATCAGATGTGTGACTGATTCATGTACAACTTTCTCATGAGGTTTTCATCTTCAGGCTTGAGAAGAGGGGGACCAGTTGTTGAACAGGCGGAGTTTGATCATGTCTGGCAAATTGCAAACTGATTCATTATAAGTTCTTTTCTTCTTAGACAGATTTTGAGCCAGGGAATGTGTATACTTGTTTTTCAGTAAACAACGCCTTTTCCCTTCCCTACCACTTCTCTGCAGTTTCGGAGTTGCTTCTGAACATGGTGCCATGATGTTTATTCCTCTCAACTGGTGCCCCACCTTGTGGCAGTAAGGGCAGGATCTAAGCTAGCTTGATTGATAGCTCGTAGTTCCAAGAGTCTGCATCATCACCTTATCCCTTCTCCCTTTTCCTGAGGCCGGTTTCCAAAACTCAAACTTCATAGAGTTCGAGATCAGGATCACGTTTTACCTTCTTCGTGTGGTAGTTGTATCTAATGTCGATCTTCATCATCTTCGTTCAAACAAGTTTGAGAAAGTCAGCTTTCCCTTTCTCACTTTTTGTGGAAGGCTTGCGCTCTTGAAGGTTTCTTTGTAGGTGGAGGAGCTTTGGCTTGTTTGTTTGACGGTGTGGTGGTTGTCGTCTTTTTGGGGACGTGTGTGCACGCTTTGTTGCTGGTATGCCGCTTGCACTTTCTCGAGGGAGTTTTCTTGGTATTTCGCTTAACCGCAAAACTCCATTTTCAGATAGTTGGGTAATAAGGGGATTGTTGGATGGCATCAGTTATCAGGGTGATCGGGCCGATTGACCATTCCTCTAACACTTCAATGTCTCACCTTTAGTGACAAAACTTAAGATTTCCTAGACATCACATCACATCGTCCAGGTGTAATGAATAGCAGAATCAGGACGACGATGGATGTTGTTATTTCTTGCCAAGTAATAGATTATTACTTTGGAAAATCGTCCATAAGGGATGAGGAGAGGAGTTGGTTTTTTCTTTGGGTTCTTCAGACTGGCTTTGTGAGAGAAGTAGGTCTGGATCCCTTGAGTAAAACTATCCCAATGAGACTTGCATGATCTAAATTAGTTTGGGATGACGATTCCCCACAAGGCATTTGCAGATGAACTGGGTGTCTGGGTTTGTCACTGCCAGACGTCTTTCCGTCAGGCACTGGGTTGGAGCAGGGATAGAATTGCCCTCCAAGGTTGATACACATAATTCGTCCGTATACTGGAGACAAATTCTATAGGTTCAGGGATATCCCAGCTCATTAACAAAATCTAGCACCGTGTCACCAGTCGGAGGTAACTCAAATGGGTGAGTTGGCTTGACAGGAGTGATCGCTAATGCATTTCTAAGAAGATCAGCACTTAGGTCGAACCATTGTTCATCCAGTTGACAGCTATAAACCCCAGTCTTCTCATTATATGACATTGTCTTCCAGAACTGTTGCAGGTATATGGCCCCACGGCAACTCATTTGCAGATGAGTCAACGCTTGGAAAAATGTTGGTTATTCTTCTGTGTGCAATGTCCACAGATATCTGAAAAGATGGGATTTCTTCTGGAATCTTTTGTGTGCATTGAATAGGAAGGTGCTTTTCCCGTAGTTTTACACACTGAGAGCGTTGGTACAATCTCCGCTCTCCATTTCTTGTAGGAGGTTGAGCGGGAACAATTTGTTCTGCCATCGAATTCTGCAAAAGAGCATTTAACGAAGAAGACACACATTGCAGAGAAACGATGTTAGAGAGAACATTAGCTTTGATAAACTCATGTAACAGCGTGATTGATTAATACGGTTGTAATTCTGGTTTGATTAAGATCTTATCAGTTATCCAACAGGATCAATTATAGACTTATAAACAAGCCTTGATGGGATTTAGAAAGCAACTTGGGGCATTTTTACTAGCGATTGGGCACCAATGGGACAAAATATGAAATTTAGCCCAAACCGCCGCTTGGCAGAATGCCAACTCGCCGTTAAGCGAATTGAGCAACCCGCCGTGAATATATAACATATTCAACCAAACCGCCGAGACACGGCGGTTTACCTGTTGGATACAAAAATAAAAGAGAATTATGGCAACCCGCCGTTGGTCAACCCGCCGTTGGTCAACCCGTCTTTGGGCAACCCGCCTTTGGGCAACCCGCCTTTGGGCAACCCGCCTTTGGGCAACCCGCCTTTTGGGCAACCCGCCTTTTGGGCAACCCGCCTTTTGGGCAACCCGCCTTTTGGGCAACCCGCCTTTTGGGCAACCCGCCTTTTGGGCAACCCGCCTTTGGGCAACCCGCCTTTGGGCAACCCGCTGTTGTGAGCAAAATGATGTTTTGGGCAACCCGCTGGAATGGCAACCCGCCGTTAAGGTAACCAGCGGGTTGAGTCATTTATAAATAAATATTAATAACACAAAATGATCAACCCGCCGTAATGAATAACACGCAACCCGCCACTAAGAGACTTGGGCAAATCATTCGTTTTTGATAGAGATAAAAACAACTCATCAAAAAACAACACAATTTATTATACCTAATGAACAATTCCAGCATCAAGGAACACACTTTACAACACATACATTTGTAACTCGACTTAGAAAACGACCCTATATCTTAATTTTCTACAAAAAACTTTGATGTGTTTTTTGATCGATTTCTCTTGATATACACATTGAATATTTGATCATAGATTGAGGTTAGAAGATTACCTTAGTAAGAAAAAGCTGCAAATGGCGTTATTTGCGATTTAGTCTTGGACGGCGGTTTGCGAGTGTGTGTGGTGTTAATTCTTGTGTGTGTTTGTGTTTGACTATTTTGAATGTTTTGACAAAAACGCAACCCGCCGGCACATTTATTCCATATGTTACAAAACTGGGCAGATAGATTGGTTCCACTTTGGGTTTCTCTTCTTCTTTTATTTCTTGTTTTAATTATTCTCTAGGGCATTTCTAATATTTAGGCTCTTGGCCAACATAGTCCTATAGTTTATAAGGCACTAGGAAACAAAGAGCAAATGCTTTTTACACCTAAACTTTACAACAATGATAACTTTGGGACCGTCGAGTTAAAGTAATTAACTCACACCGTTCAAACTCATTAACCCAATTAGAATACCACAACCATCTAAGATTATATTTTTATAATCCCTTGATATTTGTCACATTCACTCTCCCCTCTCAAGCACGCCCGGTGTCTATTGACAAGAGCTGTAGTCGTTTGATTGAGATGAAAAGAGCAGTAGGCGAATCTCCCACTCAGCATCATTGTTGTACTGTTTCCCCACGATGATGGATATAAAGTAATCCATGCGCAGACATTAAATCGGGTTGCAATTTGAAGTAATTGCAAACCTTTTAGTAACTCCAAAAGACTTAAAAGATGTCTTAAGTATTTTATGATGATTGTGACATATATATATATATATATATATATATATATATATATATATATATATATATATATATATATATTCTTATTATTATTATTATTATTATTATTATTATTATTATTTTTTTTTTTTTTTTTTTATTTTTTTTTTTTTTTTTTTTTTTTATATACAAAGGATACATGAAGGTATTAGGTTTACTCATCCTTTCCTTCTTGAAGACGTTTGAGAGTTGCAGGTTCAAACTCTTCATTGCCTAGCGCGTGAAGAAGAAATCGAACACGCTTCTCTTGGTAAGGCTTTGGTCAGAATATCCTGCAAGTGGATAATTCGCTTTCCAGCGAAGTAGAGTGTCAACCACTCTATTTTTTTTTTTTTCCACTTCTCTGTATGGAAATGGTGGCCGTATGTCAATGTGTTTAGAGCGACCCGAGTGCTGTACGTTGTCTTGCAGCACAGAGCTATAGCACTTTTGTTATCACAAGTACAGAGGAATTTTATGAAGTTAAATCCGTAGTGAGTCTTTAAGCTGGGATCGCATCCATAAGGATTTGAGCACAAACATCCAGACCATGGCTATGTATTCAGCCTCTGGATATTTGCCGTGCTTCGTTGTATCTTTGATGACCAGTAACAATTATCTCCCAGAAACTCTGAGCTCTTACCCGTCCGTTACACTTCTTCTTGAATTCTGACATCCCGCATGATCCGCATCTTGCATAAGTTACGTTAGTGACATGGCGTTGTCTTTCGATCAAAGACCAATGTGAATGGGTTCCTTTCAAGTACCGAAATACGAACCGTTTGATAGCTTCCATGCTCGAGTGCTTTTTGTGTAGGCTTAGATGATATCTAGCACACATTGCATATACAGCTCGACAGACTAGTCGGGGTCTATGGCTGTAAGATACTCATTAGGGAGCCAACCATTCCTCATAAATCGAGTTTGGTCAACTGGGAGTCCCCATGAGATCCTCGTCCAGTTTCAATCGATCCACCATTGGTGTATACGGACAGGGTCAGAGAGATCCATTCCATAATTTTTTTTAAGGTTCACGAGAGCATATTTCGCTTGGTTAAGTAAAGATGCCTCCGGGGACTTTGAGGAAATTGTAGGCCTTAGAAAAACGACCATTTGTCCCATACCATTGTCATCTGAAAATTTGTGTGCTCTTCTTCTTTTCGAAAATATGTTACACGCATTAAGATCTTGTTGAGGCAAAAAAAATGATGTCATCTACGTATATTTGAACAAGTAGGATGTGTTTGCCTGATTTAGGTGTGATAACGTTGGATCCCACGGCACCCTTAAGAAAATTGTTTGCCATCAGGAATCTTTGAGAGTGTGTCATGTACCACGCCCACCTTGAGTGCTTGACTTAACCGCCCTCATACAGAGCTTTCTTCAGAACAGATAGACGTGAGTAGGATTTGCCTGATCTTCATATCCTTCAGGTTGACTGACAAAGAACTTCTTCTTGAAGATCACGTTCAGGAAAAGCCAGTATTTTGACATCCATCTGGTAGATGATCATGTTCTGGTATGTGCCGCATTGGCAATGAATATTCTTGAGATTGCTTTTATCCCTGTGCAATGGACGCAACGATTCTTCAAAATCAATACCTTTCTCCCTGCAGATATCCTTTTGCCAACTAATCCAGCTTTGTTTTTTAGTACCGTCACCATATCATCAAGCTTTACTTTGTATACCACTTGAGAGCTGTATATCCATAACATAAATTGGGCGATGTAGGTACTATTCCATACTTCAAGTCGATCAAATTAATGAATTTCATTTTGCATGGCTTGAAACAGCAGTCTTCTATTCACGGCCATTTTGAAGTTCTTGGGTTCGACTCTTGGACAGTTCAGTATGGGGGGAAACAGCACCACCAAAGCATCGGATGCTAACTGTTTTCTGGTTGATACAGGACGAGAGGGATTGCCAACGATGTTATCCAGAGGATGATCTTTGGTCCATCTTCTGATATGATCTGGAGGGTAGTTATCATGGTTGGGATCCACTGCCTTATCATTCCCTGATGATGATTGTGCCGAACCTGGATCTCCAGGAACAAGGTTATGTGAGGGATGAGGAACATCATGAATGTATATGGGTTTCTTCTGGAATTTCTTGGTGTTGAGATTGGAAGATATTTTGGGGGGGGGACGAATGGGATGTTGACGATGAGGCACTTGTTGACGGTGCATCTTGTGCAATTGTTGTAGACAAAGATGTACCTGGTGGGGCCACTTGAGCATTTACTTCAGTAGCAGAAGGGACTTGTTCATCAACGGGAGATTGTTCAATGTGTTCATCAAACATCGGTTGAAATAACATTTCCAGCTCTTTGTCGGTTGGAGCAAGCCCTGATTTGAGTTGACCAGAGGTCATTATGACAGGTACGGGTCCTGAACTTATACGTACAGGAGCCATTGTCTGAGCCATCTCATCGAAGGTGACGTGAATTGTTTCCATTAATCGACGAGTTCTCTTGTTGTAGATCCTATAGCCCTTCCTGCTAGGAGCATACCCAACGAAAATTCCAATGTCAAGCCTTTGGCTCTGACAATTTTCCTAGTTTTCTAACTATCATTCCGTACGTGATAGCAAGCAGCACCTAAAATACTCGGAAGAATGTGAGGTCAGGCTCTTCTCATGGCACAAGCTCATTACGGGTATTTGTGTATGACGTGTTTGAATAAGTGATCGGTTTTTTGTGGTATAAACAGGCTGTGGCTACAGCTTCTGCCCATAGAAAACATGGGAGCGTTCGAGAATATCATCATGGTTCGAGCTGCTTCCACAAGTGTACGATTTTCGTCTTTCAACAACGCCATTTTGTTGGGAGTTCTCGGAACCGACCTTTTGAGAGTTATGCAACACCTCTCAATTGTATGCACAGATTCAGAGCTTGGATTGACGATTTTTGTTCCAAAGTATCTGTGCGGATGAATCGGACAGTTTTGTTGATGCAGAACCTGTATTTGCTTAAGAAAGTTAGTGACCAAACTCTGTTGTTTTCATCCTTTGACCTCAAGAATTTTACCAATGTGAATCATTGAATAGACATACGATGACTAAGACGGGTAATTCTTTCCTTTAATGTCTCTCGACCTCTCATTGGTCCGCACAGATCCATGTGAAGGGTATGAAGAACTTCCATATTTTGTGGTTTTCAGATTTTGGGTTCTGTGGGAGATATCTTCTTCCTCTTGCTTTTCCAAGTTGACAGGCTGAGCAAGTTGATCCTTTTCAAACTTCAATCTGGCGTTAGGCCTTCTCACTAGATCTTTTTCGAGCAGATCATAGTTTATACGTGCCAAGTTTAAATGGTTAAAACGACGATGCCACAACATGATTTGGATTTGGAAGCTCCTTGGAGAGCAGGATATCGGAGAGACTTCATAATTTTGTCCAATCATATCGTGTACAAATTGGTGCCACGAACTAACTGATGGTATCTGTACCACATTAAGATCACGAACATATGATTATGCTTTTGTAAGCCACTTCAAGTTCAGAATCAGCAAAATTGCCCCCCTACAGAGAATAGTTGTGACCCAAGTCCTTCCACGTAGTATACCCTTGAGATCACCGACTATCACCCATAACTTAATCTCCATAAACCCATGTTAGCTACTAAGGTGGTCATTCCCGAAACTGACCAGACCCGATGTAAACTTTTCCACAAAATTCATGAGCTTGTTGAACGATTCCCGTCATATGTTTGGAAGCAGCCGAGTCCAGTACCAAGCATGACCTGTACGACCTGCATTTGAAAACATTCGAGTTTGGAGAGTTTGGAAATATCGGTTTCCCAGAAATTTTGTTGGGTCCTTTTGGTAGCATTTTCTCTAGGCAATTTCTTTTCCCGTGGGTCTCCATTGCGAAAACCACAATCATGTTTTCCTAAGGATAAGTTTCTTTCCTGTGGGTCCTCCATTGTTAACCAATATAGTGTAAATGTAGTTTTCCCCGTAGCTTTCCAAAACCCTTTGGGTTTTGGACATATAACTGTTGTCAGACAGTTTGCTTTTTGCGTTTCCAGATTGTTTGGTCGTGTTTACAATGTTATCAGACAGTTGCCTTTTGGTTTCCAGATTGTTTCTGGTTATGCCAAAAACATATTCTAACTGTGGGTGTAGCATTCACAGACACTTCAAGACCATTAACAACACACATTCCATTACTTTTGCAGAGTTTACAGATTTCAGAATTCGAATTAATTACAACACGCTTAGAGCTAATGGCTAGAATCATAACACGATTCATATTTTTTTACCAAAAACTGGACCTATTTGTCCTATGCTTACTTCTACTTCCTTCTTATTCTCCTTCTTCTCAGGCAGGGTCCTATTTTTTCTTTGTAATGCATCTAGGCTTTGTACCACGCTTGCTTCAGGGAATCAGTTTACTCCTGTATAGGAAAGCACAAGAGGGAGATTAATAGTCAGTTGATACTCGTTGGTGCAGAACTTTTTGTTACGGTGTGTTTTGCTACAAGAAGTTCCTGGTTTATCCCACTAAATTAATTGCTTTTTCACTAGTAACAGGGGTTAGAGAGGGGAGCCTTGTTCATCTCTTTCATTGAATATTTTTTGACGGCAGACAATGTGCCCATATTCACACATCGTTCTAACAATTCCTGAGATAATTAGTTGTATCTCGGCAAGCATAGTTAAGTGAACTATCCAGTGGTCTTAACTGCTCTAGCTCCTCTACAATCTCCCTAACTATTTCTACACTCTCCTTAAGATGGGCAGATTATAGTTTAAAATGAGCACTCTCTATTGTTCTTAAGGGTGAATTGAGGGATGGGGTTTTGTAACGTATTATGGCCATAATGTTGCCAGGTAGCAAGAACTTTTGGTTTGACACAGTCACTGGTTGAAACAAGGGGCTTTGCTTCGCATATTGAGCTTTTAGGACTCTCATCTCATTTCAACATGTAGATGTCTTTTCCACTTGTGTTGAGTACGCCAAGATCTTTAATTGAATCAAAAAGTTCCTAGATTAAGTTGTTTAAACTCCTTTCTAATTTAATCTATCGCACATTTATTTTGTTCGTAAGTTGCAGGTACCGGTAACATCTACAGCACTATAAGGCTCACGACTTCTGGCTTTCACATTAGTGACTATATCTTTCAAATGTCCAATCACGTTATCCTTTTCTTGAATCTGATGTTCGAGGTTCTTGATTTTAAAGAACGATCTGAAATCAGGAGCTTCTGGTGATGCTTGTGATTTTTTATTATCAAAACGTTCTTGAAGAATGTGATACTTTAATTGAGATTTAGGTATTCCCTTTCTATTTTTGAAATAAGTTCTTTGCATCATCATGAACTTTGACACATCAGCTTCAAGATTTAGACAACGTGGATTTTGCCCACATCATCACAGCAGTTGAGTCGACATGACAATTAACAGATCAGATTCTCATTTTAATGAGAAGGGTTTTTCTTTTCAAATTTCAGCCACTTTGCTTGTCCACAGCATTTTGATCCACTTCGTTATTCATTTGATCAAAAATTTCTTCCATTACTTTAACTTCCGTAAAGAGGGCAGTTTGAACTCCAACAATGTGTTCTTTAAGTGTTTTGAAAAATGGAATAACTTCAGTGAGGTAACATCTTTTCGTTTGCTCAAAAATCTCTTTCCCCTTGTCAGGCCGATGGGTGATTGATTCTAGTTTTGCAAGTTTTGTCAAATTCAGTAAAAAGTTGTGTGAGTACATAAAGATTAATCTTCACTTGACTTTTTGTTGGAAGAATTCTGGGGACATGCTTGACAGAGAGTTATTGGGTGGATACACTGTCAATGTTGAAATTGGTTTTCGAGCTAGGGTCTCAGCCTTTTTTCTGTTGTCATCTATGGACCAAAATATCTGTTCTGGGGTCAGATTTCTTTGGGGAGCAAAGGTTGCAAGAAGGTTCTCTTTTGCGTAATCGTGGGGAGAAATCCTAATTTTATTTTCCACACATAGAGGGCTTTGCATTTTTAAACGCATTCTTTTTCCTAGTTATCTCAGCTAACTCACGTGTATCCTCTGAATCATGTATGACAGTGGGTGTATGATTGGTCGTGACAGGCATATGACCATTACACACAGCAGACTGAGCGTGTCTTTTATAGCCTATTGCAACCTTGTGCTTTTCATCATAAAATGATTTTGGTTGACACAACATGTGAACTGTTTGAGCCGACTGACCCTGTTTGTATAATCTATCTTCAATCTTATCTTTTATCTTCTTTAAGTCAAAAAACTCTTCAAGGAATTTGTCTTCTTTTGTTTAAATCCTTTTTCAAAAGTTTTTCTTCTTCTGTCTTAGGACTTATAATTGGTCAACTGTAGAACTAAGGAGTATTGAGCTGAATGAATGTTCAGATTTTAAAGAGGTTTTCCTTTCTGTTTCGGTCCGAGATGATTTATTCTCTTTGCTCGTCAAATTTTTCTCTTTCCTCATATCAGTTAACACAAACTTTGCCCGTTTTTCATATTCCCCGACCAGTTCCTTATATCTCGCAAGTTCAGAGGTCACTGAGTCATTCATTAACATATCTGGCTTATTTGTTAATTCTATTTGTACCCCTGTTCATGCATTCATCGGAATAGACATTAGTGATCATTTCGGACAGAAGATGCATTACAAGGTACAACTCTGTTCTTTCGTTTCTTCCACATACTGATCTACGGGATTTAATATTTACTATCACTCGTATAGTCAGCATCAGATGTCACAGACAACGTAGTGTGTTGTACATGTTTTGCATCTCTTTCTACATCATGATATCTATCTATTATGGTCTTACACAAAGGCATCATGATCTATTACCTCAAGTGGATTATTCGAGTCGTATGAGGGCCCGGCTTCATCGTAGATTGGATCTTCAGATGTGAGGCTTGCCATGAACATGGTCTGTGTCATGGGACCCTCATCTACATCAGAGTCGAATGCATCACATTCATCAGCTTCAAAAATGTTGATCCCATTGGAGTGCCAAATTCATTGCTCGGTTGAATCATCCACATCATCATCAACGTTCGGTAACCTGTTCCCCTTGCAAGAACAAACGACTGTTCTTCATCCAGAAATGCTCCATTCTCCTGGGCTATGCATTTAAGTAGCATTTGTCCTTGAAGTTTAGTTTGAATCTTGAAGTCGCTTTGGCCTTGGAATTCACGTGCTATGTGCCCTTAGTCCGTTACAGTCTGCTAGCACCTTGAGGGTTTCACTTGACCAGGATTAATCATGCCTCCTCTGTTCGGAGCTCCTACATTTCCCGCCACACCATTTCCTCTCGCATTGTTTCTTTGAAATGGTCTTCCTTGATTAGTTGCATTGTATCTTCCACGGATATCTTGAACCACAACTTTCCCGTCTTGAACCATAGACTTGGTTCTTGCATTGATGAAGCTCTTAGTTGATTGTTTTGTTTGAGGAAGATGATGTGATTTTGTTGATTGGTGAGGAGGGGCAAGTGAGTTGGTTAAACTTTCAATCAGGTTTTCTGTTGAAGAACTTCCTGAGTTCATTTGAAAGTTGTCAGAAGGACATGGTTCTGTTGAGTTTGGAGACTTGGATGATTGTGTTGGATACTGCTGAGTTGAAGTGCGTCCGTACACTAGGTGCCAAAGGATCATTATTTGGTAGATCCGAACCTTTCCTCATAATTTCTGTTCTCATTAGCATGCACCTCATGTTTGCTTTAGGTAGGCATTACAACTGATCACTGTGTGACTCTTTCAAACCTCTGTTAAAGTTTTATCATTCAGGTTATGGAATTCCTACTCCACTAGGCAACATGGTTGTTCACAAATTTTTGAGTTAAGCTGCATCCTAGGACCCATGGTCATCTTGATGTTTCTCATGTCATTAATGAGCTTCGTAACCTTAACGTAGTATCCTTGAATGCCTTCTCCTTTGATTTGACGGAAGTGTTCATATTCATCGTATAACTGAGATTCCCTGTCATCCTTTGTTAGCTCAGAACCTTCCAGAATCATCTTCACATTTTCCCAAATGTCTTTGGCGTCAGTATAGTGATTGATGAGTGAGTAGATGTCCTTTGGTATACCCTGAAGTAGGATATTGGTTGCACGAATGTCAGCTTTTATACCTTTCTTTTTCTTCAGTGAAAGGTGTTAGGACTCTAGCCAGTACTGGACATTGTTTGAACTGCACCTCAGTTCCATCCAGTTAATATAACATTGAAACGTGCCCCATCTGAAATGGTCCTTCTTTAATGGACTTCATAATATTCTCTCCATTATCCTTTCCTAGACAGTTACGACCGAATACGTTGTTGCCAAGATTCCAATAGTCTGTTATGTCCAAGAATAGGTGGGCGTGTATCAGAACCTGCATACTGGATGTCTTCTTGCATTCTAGACATCTTGTATTATTATGATATGATATGTTTTGATCGATCAATGATTAGTGAGTGTACGTTTAAAAGTGGTGAGGTTAATGTGTACGTGTTTTGTTTATCAGAACCGGCACACTGAATGTCTTCTTGCATACTAGACATTTTGTATTATTATTATATGATATGTTTTGATCGATCAATGATTAGTGAGTGTACGTTAAAAGTGGTGAGGTTAACGTATTTGTATTTTGTTATGGTGATATTAAATCCCGGGTTTGAAATATTTCAAATTTCTAAGACAGAAGCTCAACCCGCCGCCAAAGGCTACCTAACCGCTGCAAAGAAATAAGGCAACTCGCCGGTGGAATTTTGAGGCAACTCGCCGAACACAACTCGCTGCCAAGCAACCCGCCGCGAAGAATATTTAGTCAAACCGCCGTTGAGTCTTCAAACTGCCAGAGTTTAGTTAAGATATTTGCTAATTAAAATATTCAACCCGCTGATAACCTGTTCAAACCGCTGGTTGGTAAACCGCTGCTAACTATAAAGCAACCCGCTACTTGAGCAACTCGCCACCTAAGCAAACCGCCGTGTGACAGAGGGTTGGTAACCTACTAAATAAACTATATTATTTCAGCAAACCGCCGTGAAGAAATTCTGGCAACTCTCCACGAAGAACAACGACGTTTTTCACACAAAATCACCTATAAATCACCCTTTTGAACGATTTTGCTTGATTTCTTTTGCACAACACAATACCTTAAGGTAATAGCTACTAGAAACACCCAAACTTTATCAATACAACCAACAAAAATTCGGAGATCATAAAAAACGAGCTAGAACACTTCAAAGGTTCACTTTTTGATCTAAATCAACCAAGAAATCGCACATACACAAGATCTAATCATCCCTTTAGCTCTGATACCAATTGTGGTATATCATATATCATAACACGGGGTCGATTCTTGGATTGGGCTAGTTTCTAGAGAGAGAAACACTTGAGAGAGAAATTCTAGAGAGAGAGAGAGTGTGTTTTCTTTTCTTAAATGAATTATGACTAGCTTGTCTCTTCCAAAGTTGGAAGAGACTATATATAGAACTTACAATATACCGGGTATTTGAACCCGACATAAAACCGAAAAACGTACTATTAACTATTAAACTACGAGCTATATAAAACAGTAAAATACACGGGGTGACCGAGTCTTTTTCTAATATCTAACATTCCCTATTAGGATTGTAGAAAACAAATCATCTTCGAACCAATTCAAGTCATTGTCCAAATAACAAACGAGGTCTCAATTTCATAAGTCTTTGGGAAAACGACCCGGTAATCACTTACCGGTTTCTTACATGTGGTATTTTTGTGAGGATTTTTGCTTTAAATCTTTGTCCTCAAGGATTTTTAGTAAAGTTCTTTATACTTTGATATTATTACGTATAAAATTGAACGATCAATAGCAGTGCTCTTTTGCTTCTTGGATGACCAGCTAACAAGTTTATCTCCCAAGAATTGTGCACTTCCAGATGTGTTTCGTCTAGTATCTTGACACCCGGCGTGGTCTACGTCTGCATATGTTGTTACAGTAATGCAAGAATCTTTCGAATACCAAAGACCCATATCTATGGTTCCTTTCAGGTATCGAAAGATTTACTTAACTACATGTAAGGGCTTTTCAATAGGATTTGCTTAATACCGGGCACACATGCACACCGCAAATACGAGGTCTGTTCTGATGGATGTAAGATACATTAAGGAACTAATCATCCCACGATAATGTGTAGGATCGACTGGTTTCCCATGTATATCTTCATCCTGTTTACTTTTGTCCACCATAGGGGTGTCAACAAGATCACTAGATAGCATACCGTATTTCTTTATTATTTCAATATCATAGTTAGATTGGTTAATAAAGATGCCACTAGGACTTTGGAAAATTTGAAGTCCTAGAAAGAAAGACATTTTGCCCATCATCGATATCTTAAATTTTGAAGTCATTATTTTAGCAAATTCATCACACATAGCAAGTTTAGTAGATGCAAAAATTATATCTTTGACATAAATTTGTACCAATAAGATGTCGCGGCCTGCTTTCCTTGTGAATAAAGTTGGATCGACTGCACCCTTAGAGAATTTTTGTGATAGTAGAAAATTGGACAGCATATCATACCATGCGCGTGGAGCTTGTTTAAGACCATAGAGTGCCTTTTTGAGCCTGTACACGTGATTTAGCTTGTCTTGATCTACGAATCCTTCCGGTTAACTAACATAGACCACTTCACAAAGCTCGCCCTTCAAGAATGCAGTTTTGACATCCATCTGATAGATTGTCATGTTTTTGTTAGCTGCATTAGCAATGAAGATATGAATGGCCTCTATTCTAGCAACAGGTGCAAATGATTCCTTAAAATCAATCCCCTCATCCTGATGATATCCTTTGGCAACTAATCGAGCCTTGTTTTTAGTACACCTCCAAGTTCATCTTTCTTGACTTTGTAGATCCACTTGAGTTTGATCAAACATCATGAAATCTGGACAGGGTACTAATTCCCAAACTTGCAGTCGCTCGAATTCATGTATTTCTTCTTGCATAGCATCTATCAATGAGGATTCGAGCATTGCTTCTTTAAAATTCTATGGTTCAACTGAAGTGAGAAAGGCATCGAAATAACACCATATAACGTCAGTTTTAAGTAGCTTTCTTATGGAGACTGGGTGAGAAGGATCTCCGATCACATTTGCTATTGGATGATTCTTAGTCCATCTACCAAGAAGTTCAAATGGAGTGTGGGATGGTCGCACATTAGATGACGATCCTTGAGAAGTTGAGTCTTCATGAAGAGTTTCTTGAAGTGGATCATCATGAAAGTGTGGTGTTTTTAGGGATTCTTCAACACCTTGAAAGATAATTGGAGATTGTTCTTGTTCTTGTGATGACGGGTTACTTGTAGATGGTGCATCTTGGTTAATTGAGGTTGACACAGGTGAACCGATTATATCAACAGGTCTTGGAGCAGGAGCAACAGGAACTGGAGAAACAACACTCAAGGGAGGATTGAAGAACTCGTCAAACATTGGTTGGAACAAGATATCCTAGTCATTCTTAGTCGGTGGAACATAAGGTGGTTGAGGAATAGGATTGGAAACGAGTCCTGAACAGAGTGTTCCAGGATCCAAACGAAGGCCACATTTTCAATGAGTTGGAAATACACGATTGCGAACTCGACTGCTATTGTTGGAAGAAGATGACGCCATTGAAAGATGATTAAATTATGGTTTGTATTTGGGGAAAATATTAGTGGTTAATTAGGGTTTGTATATTGGGGAAACTAGGTGTGTTAAATTAGGGTTTCACTGTGAATTGGGTGTGATGTTATGGT